>WAAG01013830.1:10279-36799 GCA_013390105.1 Tichodroma muraria | reverse complement strand
TGACAGCTTTAAAGGATACATTCTAAGTGCAATACCAAGTTGTTTTTAATGTGGAAATATACACAAACTATTAAAACAACATTCAGCAATTAAAGATTTTTGCACTAAGTGAACATGCAGGTTTACTACAGGTCTTTACAGCTGTGCTCAGTTGCCTGTAGATTATATGGCTCCATATTTTATTCAAATATAAAGAAATGTCTTTGCATATCTGTTTCTTGCTTAACATCCTAAACAAATGGCCCCATTGATTATGTATTTTTAGGTATTATGCACTGTTTGTCAAGCAAGTAACCTTTTTCTGAAAAATACTTTGAGATGAAAAACACTGCTTTTCAGTTTATCATAAAACACTTCCTAAGCACATTGCTTATCTGTGGACATGGTTCAGCAATCACTGGAATTCTTAATCATTCTTTATTTCAGGTCCATTAAAAACCAATAATTTTTGTTGCCTCATTTAAAACTGTCATAGCAAAGAGTAAACTAAATGTGATCGGGACAAAATGCATATTTAAGTGCTTTTTTAATTAGTAACTGTTCTTTACATAAACCATGGAGGCATACCGTTTATTTTTCTTTTTTTTTATGACAGCCATTATTATCTTTTCTATTTTCATTCTTCTTTTTCCAGGGTTGTGAATTGCTCAGAAAACCCATATAAAACAGCAATACTATTGCATTTAATGTTTACATCTAGCAACTGACAGAATTCTTTAAATATAATCATGCAAAGCATTCTAATTATTGTAGACCCAAGCTCAGGCTTTTTTTATATTGCAAAATTTCAATCTCTACTTTTCATGAGTGAGGTCTAAAAGAATTGAATATTAAAATGTTAGAGACATATGTGGAAGGACTTGGAGGTAGGGGGGAAAAAAAGCCAATCTGGAAAATCGAGGTCCCTTCAGGTTCACTGGGACTTGTGCTTTGGCACATTGTAAGTACTTCTAAAAATTTCATTAAAATATGCATAGTAGTGTTAATTAAAATTACTGCCTTCATTACAAAAGTGATGCTGACAGCCAATGCTGCTCTTGTCTGGAATGTTTCTGTAGAACATGATTTTCAGTATTATTTTCCGTTTGGGCTACACAGAAGGTGTTGTTGGCTAAGTGTGGAAAAGACTCTCATTTCCTGTTGTTCTGTTATGAAAAATTAGCGTTCATCATAGATCTTGCATTTCGTGTGTTTTTAGCCCAGAGTTTTATACCAAAAACAAAGCTGCTGCTTTTTTAATCACTGATGCAATCTGAAATGATTGTGACCAGGTATCTTGGTGTAATTATGCCATCTTTCCAACTTGCTGCTCTGCATCTCTTAAGTTATCTGGAAGAGTATATGAAATAATTGTTGTAAAGATTTATAAATGACATGGAAATGGTATATCAATAGTATGAAATAATTATTGCCATGCTGTTTAAAAAAAATAAAAATCCAAACTCTCATACTTGTGTAAAATTTGTAAAAATCCCCAAACCAACAAACCGAAAACATGCAAAACCGTGACCTCCAGGAGGAGGGTACAATGACTAATTGTTTTGAAGTGATTCCTATGGTAAAACCCACTAGTGAGTGGGATTTTGGATGAGAGGGAAGCAGAGTTTAGGGGGAAGGAAGTTTTGCTGGTGTGATGGCGTTGGAATAATAAACCCATTTTTGATGCAGTGCTTGTTTTGCAATTATGCTAAAATTGGAAAGGCTTTTCAGAGAAGATAATGTAAATTACAGTTTAAGAACTCTATTAGCATCTTTTCAGTTAGCTTATATCTATGGGGGAAATGTCCAGTAGCAAACGCTCTTTTCTGGACAAAAGCATAAGGTGTTTGTGTTCTAAAGCTGGGGAAGATGAAAAACAATCTCAGATTGTTTGTGCTGAAGCTGACCAACCACTGAGAAGACTTACTGAGAGAGATACTGGATTCTGTGTGCCCTGAGGTTTTAAAAATGAGGTTAGATGATTCTTTTAAAAAAACCCAAATAAATCCCCAAACAAACTAAAACATGAAAAACCCTACACAAATAGAAACTATTTGGTAAATTTATTTTAAAAATATTTAGTACTGTAGAAGTAGTACAAAAAAGGACTGAATATTCAATTCTATTTTAACTGAATAAATGCAAATAAGATTTTGTAACAATTTATTTTTAGGTGTGAAAACCTGTTCATGGGAAACTTGCTGAAATCTTATTTTGATGAACCAAATCATGCCAGCCTTAATCTTGTTGGGGGTAGATTCTGAATTTAAAATAGCTTACTTCAAGAAGTAAGTTGAATTTAAATTACTTAAATTACTCTGATATATCCCTCTCTTGAGAACAGTTTGTAGAGTACTTTCCATAGACATTATTCTTGTATCCTGTAAACAGAGTAATCATCTTTTCATTGAATGTTCTCAGGGTGAATCTTCAGAAGAAAATGGGTAGAAAGAGGTTCACTTAAAATGGCTGTGTGAAATTTCCAGTCCTACGTGATGCTGTCATTCAATACAGCAGATCTTGACTGCTATTAAGAGTGTGTATATCTATAAATACAGTGTATATATAGATATATACACTGTATAAATACAGTGTATTTTGACCAGGGCATGCACAAACATTCTGCATCTCACTAGAGAAGGTGTAGTTCTGAAATGTGAGAGGTGGCTGGGGAGAAAGTGATGCATTTCTTTGTGTGCCTCCCTGTTGACAAGCACAGCACCAGTAGAGTTCCAACCAGCCAGTGAGTTTCTAGTTGTGTAAACTTTGGCATATGTGCAGTATGCCTTCTAGTCTATCTATGCCTTGTGTCAACAGTTGTAATGTTTTGGAAGTGCGTGCGTATGCTAAGATTAGGGTGAATTTATACTAAAATGTTTGCTAATATTGACAACACTGACATGTTGTCAGTATCTTTAAAGTATCTTTGTAGACATCATATTTTGTATGTTGTTTTTGATATTAAAGGGTACATGTTTTGCTAGCCTTAACACCAGTCTTTCAAGTTCTGCTTTGTTAGAAGGGTAAGAAATGAATGTTTAATGTTTTTTGTGGTGCTAAAGTAACTGTGATCAGTCTCAAATTACTCAGAATAAAGATGGTAGTTCTTAAGTGCCCCATTTCTTACTGCATGCATCATTTTTAGTCTTATTCTTGTGTAAAACTTGTCATTTTTGAAGTGTAATTTTGTTTTCTTCTGGTAATTATTGAATCTAGTGTGCAGACTTTTATACAAAAGTCTTTACAGCTTTTATTGCCACTGTGGTCTGACAGAAATGTCCTCATTACGTTTGCTCCTACATTAATATATGGTGCAACCCATTTTAAGACTAATGATTTAAAAGCCTAAGCTTGTTTCTGAAAAATTTATCATCTCTATTTTCTGTTCTGGGGCTTAATATCAAACTTGCAGAAGCAGTTGCATTCACAAAGGGCAGAAGGAAAATTGAGGGAGGGAGGGAAACTGATAAAATAAGCTTGAGTGGTGTTTTAAAAGAATTCTGATTTTGCTTCATGAACTGCCAGTGTAATTCAGTGGGACCTTTAATCATTTACTGGCCTGCTACCACTTTCCCTTTGACTTACCTTGGTGGTATGAAGCATGAAGTGTTTCCTCATTCACAGCTTCAGTAAGTCCCAGGAATTCATTTGCCTTTCCTTTGTAGTAGGGCCAAATATTTATTTTCTTTAATAAATATATCCGATAATATGGGCGAAATATTTCCCTTTCACACCTGGGGTTATTCTCTCTAGGCTGCTTGTAGTTCAAATTAAAATTTGAAAAAGATGACCAAAACGTTTATAAGTGCCTGGGTGTTGTTTCCATTTGTACACACTCAGTGTATAAAGCTTCTTTGTGTGTAAAGCATCAGTGAGGAGAAGCCTGGGGAAGGCATTTCAAATACTGCTGTGCCTTTTTCAGGGAGCTGCTTTTATAGCAAGGCAAAATACTAACATCTAGAAATGTGGTTTGACTTGTGTGTGACTACTGTCATTTTATAGTTGAAATTATTTTGTTTGGAATTGTCTCTACTGCTGGATGTATCGACAGAAGCTCAGCAGTAGTGTTCTGCATGTACCTCATGGTTCAGACTCTGCACTCTTGCAAAGGTAGGAACGTGGGATCGATCAAGTTTAAATATTATCTGGCAGTGTTACTTGTAGCAAGCAGTTACTTTTGTTTGTTTGTTTGTTTGGTTTTTTTTGTTTTTGTTTTTTGTTTTTTGTTTTAAAGCCTCAGTGCGTCCAGGCTATCCTGAACGGGAAGGTACTTGCAACATGCTTGCCAGTGCCGGGAGAAACGGGAATGGGTTGTTCACTGCCCATGCACTGTTATATCCCAGTATCTACTTGTTAGGAACAACTCGCAAAACAAAGCAGTGCAGTTTGAAATGAACTTTGTTTGCGACGACTGAACTTACCGAGTACGGCGAAACCCGGAGCCCCTGTTGCAGGGAGCAGCAGGGTCCTGCTCGGCGCCAGGCAGGGAGCACGCACGGAGACCCGCTGCACTCTGAGAGCTGCTCCGCGAGCGGCAGCAATTTTTGTTGTTTTAACACTTAATACCCGCCGTGCTCTAATACCTGTCCCTAGCAGACCCAGCAGCTCGCTCTCTCGAAGCTTTATCAGCGTGCCAGAGCCCAGTCGTTGAGGAAGACTTTAAGACCTTTTATGATCGGTTGTCTGAAAGGTCGAGTGCAGTTTGAGTGATAACACAGATTAAAAATAAATGCTGGTTTATAAGGGCACTTCCTCGGGCGCTGTGGCACAAGCTTGCAGCGGTGTGGAGTGCCAGCTGCCCCGGGAATGTCGCTCCCCGGCGCCGAGCCCTGTTCCCAGGAGGAGCCCCCGGCGGCGGCTCCCTGTTCCCAGGAGGTGTCCCCCCCTGGGTCCGAGCCCGCCGCTCCTCCCGATCNCGGACGGGGCCGCGCTGCGCTGGTGCATCACCGGGGCGCTCTGCGCCTCCTTCCTGGGGCTGGTGAGTGAATGAGCGAGCGAGCGAGGGCCGCCCCGGGGCTGCGGGGAGCGGTGCGGACCCTCCCCCGGGACGGGCGAGGTGACCCCGCACTCTGCCCTGCAGGGGATGAGCATCGCTGTGCTGGGTCCCACCTTCCCCAACCTGGCCGCCAATGTCCGCAAGAACGTCAGCGACATCTACTACATCTTCGTGGGCCGGTCCCTGGGCTGCCTGGGCGGGTCGATGGTCGGCGGGGTGCTCTTGGACTGCATGAACGCCCCCACTCTGCTGCTCGGTGAGTGCTGCCCCGCCGGACATCGCCCCGCCCGACACTGTCCGGGGCAACTTCTGCTCCTCCCCAGCGAGCGCAGCCCCGGAGGGCGATGCTGTCGCCTTTACGGAGCGGTGCCGGGCCCCGGGAACGGGAGGGTCCGTGGGATGGATGCGGTGCCGATCCCCCGCTCCCCGCGGCCGTGCTGTCGCCATGTTCCATGCCTGGCTGCCGGCACCAGCAGCGTGCCGGGCACTGCTGCGCTGCAGCACCGCGGCCGAGAGCCTGGGCCCGCCGGGCGCGTCCGCAGCGGGAACTGGGATTGAGCTGACAAAAGCTGCGTGGATTGACCAAATGCTGCCTTTGGTTGGCACGGAAAAGTACGACTGGGCTTCTTTTAGTTTGCATCAAGTGATGTGCGGAGTGTAGGTGCTCTTGGAACATAACAGGCTTCTGTAGTGACTCTCTACAGCACGTGGAACAGGAAGCTGTTTTGGCTGCCCTGTGTGCGGCAGAAACCGCCAGCAGTGACGCTGAGGCGCATTTCTGTGGGGGAAGCTTCCCCTCCCCTTGCTTCCCTTACTTGACACTCATCAGTCACGATCATCTTCGTGTACTGGACGAAAGTCTGTGGCTTTTGACTGGAGGGCCGTAGCCAAATTTGAACTTATTTAAAGTGGGAAACATTAATTACTGTCTGTAATGGTGGAAGCATTTCAACTGTAGGAACCACAGCTGATGATTTTAACAGTTTTCTGGACTTGTGGAAACTTGCTCCTGTAGGAGCACAGGACCGGCTTTGTCCAGGCAGAGCGAGGCTGCTCAGCCGTGTCAGGGTGCCAGGAGCCGCATTCAACAGCCAGAAACGAGAGGCTCCTTTTGGAGTTGAGTTGGTGTCTCATTCCCGCAGAGGTTCTCAGAACACACCTAAAATAGTGGAAGCCCTGTCTTTTTTACTTTCAAGTGCCTTTGTGCTCTAAGTTAGGGATTAAAATGTATGCCAGGGCTTGCTCTTCTCCTTAAGGAGAAGACTGTCCCTCCCTTAAGGGCCGTGCTGCAATCATATGGTCAGTTCAGATAAGATCCTTTTTTCCACTGCTAGTGTTTGCAGTTGTGGAGTGGGTTTCCTTTAACCTCCCCCTTGTGCGCCTGACAAAGTCAGACTTTGCATTCTGTAATGGAATCTCAGCGCACACACCTGTAGAAATGCATATTAACTTGAAATAGTTTAGTATTTCCTTATTTTCCTGAGGATAGCTGTCTGTCAACAATGCTCGGGAAATGATGGATCTCCTAATCCTTCCCAGTTTGGTAGTGCTTATGGCAAGACCACAATTTAAACTACTTTTGTCATCTGAGGGCTGCCTGTAAGAGATTTTGGCTTGTGTAGTTGTATGTCCCATCTTTCAACTGCTGGAACTCTGCTACAGAAAAAAACTATACAGAGGAAAAATTGAAAACATCATCTGTGTTTGTCAAGGAAATTTTTACATGCTAATCATCAGGCATGGAGCTGAAGTGCACAACTGAGCCCTTGCTGAGAAGTTGCTTTTCAGGTCTGAGTGGGGCACCTGAGGAGCTGCACTTAATGTTCCCCATCTCTAGTGTTTTCTGCTTGCAGCTCAGCATGCACGACTTCAAAAGTACTTTGAGGCATGTATTCTAAGTATCTTGCTAGAACTTTAGGGTTCTGGACATTGTGGCTGTTTTTGTTTGGAATCAACCTAAAATCTTAATTACATCAGGCCTCATTGATGTTTTAAGTATCTGCTGCATCTTTGATCATGTATGGATTTGAAAAATAATAGAAAACAGCTGAACTGGTACAAGCTTTCTAAGAACCTAATACTGTCTGTTCAAGATACTAATTGGTTTTATTATGGAGGCAATTATAAGCATAGAATTGAACTGCTGAACTTCCAAATGGTGATAAAAACATTTTCCATCTGCTAAAAATATTTTTTGAAATGGCATGTTGTAAGTGTAGCCAATAATGACAAAACTAATGCATTTAATGAATTGCTGCTAAGTTTGTTCATGAGAAATCTTGTAGTTCTGTCTAAAACTCCAGAAATCCCTTGGAATACATCCCTCATGTGAGAACAGAATATAAATAAAAGTCAGCATATTTATATGGAGATCACTTGGTGGACAAGGTACAATTACTTCATAGGATTTTTAAGAGCTTAGTTATTTAGGTTCTTTTAAAAATGGAGCCAAATTAAATGTGCAGTTCTCAGAGGACAGGCTTGACACTGTTCAAACTCATGTTTTACTGGTTTCATGGTGAAGTCACATTTCTAAATCAGAAGTTTGCAGAAGACTTCTCAGTGTCCTAGCAGGAGCTGCTGCTCTCTTTGCTTTAGCCAAAGAAGTTTGTCATGCAGGGTTTATATTCTGATGAAATTCCCTTTTTTACCAACTAAAAAGTGATCTGTTGAACTTTCTAGCTGCTACTGCTATCCACGGATTGAGGTATTTGCATTCCATCACTTATTAGGATTATCTATAATTGTAATAATCATGAACTTATTTGTATTTCTTGGTCTTCTGTGTTATTTAAATGGAAACTGTAGTATGTGAGTTTGTTTGTTTTGTTTTTTAACCTTTCCAGCCTTATCCATGCTTGGAACAACGGCTGGTCTTTATGCGATACCCTGGTGTAAGGAATCCCTGCTATTAACAATCTTGATGTCAGTTATTGGAGGTTCCATGGGAATTCTGGACACAGGTAAGGGACCCTGTGGTCTGACAGTTCTTTCACTAAAATAATTGGAAGCTTCAAGCATACCTAAACAATTGCTGTTTTTTCGTGTGATATATCTTGAATTAAAAGAGGAGAGCTGTTTTACCTGTCTGTGTTCTTGGATTAATCTTGTCCTGAGGCTTCCAGTGTTTGTGTGTGCATGACAGGCCTTCCTTTAGGGGCTGGGGAGTGGGGTATCTCTTGCTTCCTGGAGACGATCAATTTGGACTCCAGTGGGCCATTACAGGCATAAAGGAAGTGCCCTGTGCTGTTTAAGCAATGTTTTCTTTAAGTTACTTGTTTACAGGAAGCTGGTCAGGTTATGGCTCATTAGCATTAGCTTGGCCTAAGCTAGTCCTTAGCAAAACCTTGGTGTTTGAGATTCTTTCAGCTGCTGTTGGCAGAGTTGCCAACCTACAGTTGGGGGTTCACAGCACCTTGGTGCCCATCTCCCTGAATTAAGGGAAATTTTCCACCTTTGGCCAGGCATGCTTAGGTGGCTGGGAATACAAATTTGTTCTGTCCCCCAGATTCTAAGTCTGTGGCATGTGCATACTGCAAATGACCTGGGCAAAAAAAAACCCAAACCGAGCATTTTTTCTGGAAAGCTGTTCAAACCCAGTTTCTCAGCAGAGGCTTATTATCGGAGGAAGATGATCTCAGGGGTCTTTTCCAGCCTAAATGATTCTATGATGCTGAGGTGTGTTGGTGAAGTTGCACAGCAGGTATAGGTGTGGTTGGAAAGGTCAGTTACACTGGAGGTATAAAAAGTGGACTCCCACAGAAACGAGTCCCCTGGGCACGGCTTAGACAGGGTGGGTTAGGGATGGCTGGCTTTAGCAGGCAGTTTGCATCAGGAGGCAAGGCCGCAGCAAAGGGTTTGGGAAGGCTTAGAGATGCCTGGGAAACGCTGGCATACTTGCACGTGGAGATTAGGGAATGCCCCGAGTACATCAGTTACAGAGTGTTCTGGCGTTGCTGTAGCACGTGGTGGTGAAGCGACACCAGGCAGCCGCTCCTGGCACCTCTCCAGCCGTGTCCCAGCAGCGTCTGCTGGCTCTGGCTGCCCTACTTGTTGGGGGTTGGGTTTCTTTCTTACTGATTTTTTTTCCCAGAAGTTACTAGGAAACTAATTACTGGATACTTAGGGATACTTAAGAAAGATAAAAGAAGTAGCTGAAGTCGAGAGTGTGTCATCTGGCTACACTTTTCTCTCGGGGAGTTTCCTTTTGGCGGGACAGTGACACCGCCAGAATAGAGGCGGGTAAAGGACGGGGGCTGGGCCAGCGGCGCCTTTCAGCATCGGAGGGGACGGCCGGCCGGGCTGTCGTCTACTGCGGGGAGAATTCACCAGCTCATCTGGAGCTCAGCCCTGAGGGACCTATCACTATCTGCTCGTGTGCCCGGGAATTCGGATCCTGCTCTCTCCCTGCTTTGCTGGAGCCGCGGTGCCCGCGCCCGCTGTTCCTTCGCTCCTGCTCTGGTTTCCCCACGCCGTGTCCCGCACCCCCTGCTGCTGCCTGGACCTTTCCACAGCTCCAGCAATCCCCGCCGAGCTCCTGACACATCTTGTCCAGCACCCTGGGACATTTGCTCATTCCTGCTGCCGCCTGTGACCGTAACTGCACCAAAGAGGAAAGTGCCTGCGGCCGAGAAGAACTGTGACTGGGTCCCTGGTTCTGTTTGTTAGTGCCATAGTTATTTTGTTTATCTTGCTATACACACTAGTAAAGAACTGTTATTCTTATCCTCATATCTTTGCCTGACAGCCCCCTAACTTCAAAATTATAAAATTCAGAGGGAGGGGGGTTTACATTCTCCATTCCAAGGGAGGCTCCTTCTTTCCCTAGCAGACACTTGTCTTTCAAACTAGGACACTACTGCAGGAGCCTGGGGATGCTTACTAACCAGCAAGGTACTACTGGAGCTGGTGGATCACCTTCAGGGCAGGGTTATTGCTGAGAAAGAGCTGACTTGTGCTAGCTTAGACATCCAAACATCTCTGGAAGCATCCCAGCCAGGGCCTGGCTATGGTGGCTTGGCTGGTTGGCAACACAGAGGAATGATGTCTGCACATGTGAACTTGTCTGCCTTCATTCTGTGGGGTTTGAGGGAGCTCTGCTGAGATGCAAAAAGAGCACGGCACAGGATCCAGCAGTGAAGAGATGGTTTTGCAAGGCACAGGTCGTGTTAAATAAACTGAGTGCAGAGCTGTATTTGCCGCCTCCAGTAAGACTGTTATATGTGGCACTTGGTTTAAAATTTCTTCGTATGGGAAAATCTTGTCAGCCAATGGTAAAAATACCTTCAGTGGGTGTACTGCTTGGATCAGACCTCAGAGCCAGGGAGACTTACCATGCTGAGCAGCAGTAGCAGAAGAAACTCACAGCAAGGCAGTAAAGCAAAGCTGAATTGATTTGGAAGAGTGCTGAGTGACAAGGGCTGCTGTACTGCAGCACAGGAATTTGGTTACTGTTTTGTTTTCCTGCATTCTTCTGAGGGACTACTTCAAAACACCTCTCTGAGATCTTATTTCCTACCATTATTGTTGATCTAACAGTGTTGTAGTTTGGTGTTTGCAGCGGCCTTGATGTAAACCCTTCTGTTTCTGGAAAGTCATTTGAACACAGTGGGTTGGGCCCAGCTCATCAGAAGCAAGTGAATTGTTATTTTTCCTGCGGTGTTGTTTAATGAGTCCTCTGATTCTTAGCATTGGGCATTGTTGCTTTTGATACTTAGAGAAATGAGAAACAGTTAAATTTCCCTTTTAAAAAAGGCTGAAAAATCCTGCAAATTGTCAAGTAGGGTAATCAGAACCATAGAATCATAGGGTTCCTAGGCTGGAAAATACTCTTAAGTCATCAGGTCCAACCCTTAACCCAGCACTGCTGAGTCTAGCCCTAAACCGTATCCCTAATGCCACATCCATATGTCTTTTAAATACCTCAGGGGATGGTGACTTAACTACTTCCCTGGGCAGCCTGTTCCAATGCTTGACAACTCTTTTCCATGAAGAAATTTTTCCTAATACCCCATCTAAACCTCCCCTGGCACAGCTATGTCTGTCCATAGCTGCTGGATTAAGCCACTGTGTGACTCTTTGTTTTGACTGGTGTGAATATTCTCCTAAATCTCAAGCAATCACATGGATTGAAGGCAGAATTTCAGTTAACTGCTGTTTTGTGCATTGTATTTGCTAAACCTGGCATTGCTGTACATTGAATTAGTAATACAGGTTATGGTTTGTTTTGTTTTCTTGTTTTTTTCTTTTAAACAATATCTGGTCTCGGACTAAAATGAATCTTTCTCTCTCTGATCTGCAGGTGGCAATGTACTGGCACTGAATACCTGGGGATCAGAGGCCGGGCCACACTTGCAGGCTTTGCACTTCAGTTTTGCTGCTGGTGCATTTCTGGCTCCGATTCTGGCAAAAATGGCTTTGGGGGGTTCTGAATCTGAAGAACTTGCAGGGGCTGAAAAGACAAACCAGTCTGTCCTGAAGTCTGTGCCAACAGCATCAGCTGCATCAACTACGCCAGCACCGAAAGACCATCACGATGAAGACTTTTTGTGGTCCTATATTATCATAGGCACCTATATTCTCTTCACTGCCATCATCTTTTTTGTTTTGTATTCAAAGAGCAGCTCAGCTGGAGACAAATCAAAGGCTTCCGTGCAGAAAGGCAGGCTTGCCAAATACCACTGGCCTCTAGTTGGTCTCCTGTTTGTATTCTTCTTGTTCTATGTGGGAGCAGAGGTCACTTATGGCTCTTATGTGTTTACTTACGCAATGGTCTTTGCAGAGATGACGGAAAGTGAAGCAGCCGCTTTGAATTCTGTCTTCTGGGGCACGTTTGCCGTGTGCAGAGGAGCGGCGATATTCGGTGCTGCTTTCCTGTCCCCTGCCACCATGATCGTGATGAGTCTCTTAAGCTCTGCTGCCTCCTCGTCAGCCCTGGCCTTCTTTGCACATTACCGAGCCTCGCTGTGGGTGGGAACCGCCGTGTACGGAGCGTCCATGGCCACCATCTTCCCCAGCGGCATTTCCTGGATAGAGCAGTACACGGTTGTTGAAGGAAAATCGGCTGCTCTGTTCGTGGTGGGCGCGGCGCTGGGCGAGATGTGCATTCCCGCTGTGGTGGGCTATCTCCAAGGCAGGTTCAACCACGTTCCTGTCGTCATGTACACTGCCTTTGCCACTTCCGTAATGACAGTCCTGCTCTTCCCCGTGATGTACAAACTGGCCAACGCTCCCCAGGAGAATGACACGAAAGAAGTGAGTGACAGCGAGACCCGGAAAGCTTTGCTGTCAAACTCGAGGCTTACTGAGGACGAGGAGGATGAGGAGGATGTGAGAGAGTGGAATGATGCAGACTTTGAGGTAATAGAAATGAATGACAAGCTGAAAAACTCTCTGACGGACACCTCTTGTAGGATGCCAGGGGACTCTCCAGCTGAAGTCTCTCTCCAGCCCCATCTGGACAATGTATTGGGCAATCCTCCAGTGGTTGCTGGTGGCTCCCCTGGGAGACAAAATGGGAATGTTGACTGGTAGAAGAGTGTATGGAGTCAAAGCTTTTTGTTTTGTTTTGTTTTTAAATGGAAATGCAATTGAATTATAGCTATTGTCAAGTGGTTCGGGAACCCTTTCATAGTGGTGCAGAGCTCAGTGTGTTCATTTGGCCAGTCCTTTCTCCTCTTTCATTTTCAGCCTGCAGGGATGTGTCTTGGAGTGGGAAAGTCCTCAGTGATGTGAATGGGGCAACATGATGAATGTTTGGCTATGCCAAAACTGTTAAAACTTAAGAGATGTTTTCTAAATGTGAGCCATGCATCCAAGGAAGAGATGCTGTAGTAACTGGGAAAGAGGAGACTACTCCGTTTTTTGAGGTGCGTGAAAGGTGCAGGTCTGAGGTGCTTCGTCACAAAATGGTTTCATGAGAGAGGAAAGACATCTGTTATTGGTAATGCTGAACTTTCTTACCTTGTGAAGGAGGAATGTTTCTACTGCATTTGAATGTTTTGTGTGATCAGATTGGTTAAAATTTCTGGTGATGCCCAGCAGCTGTAAATTGAATAACCTTTTGGAAAACTACAGAAATTTTTGGTTATGAGACAAAGAAGAGAAAAAACTGGAGATTATTTCTTAGGACTGAAACCATGCCTTTGGGTCATTTAAAAACAGTTTATGAGAAAGGGCACAAAATGGGTCATTGTTTATGTGCTCAAATGCATAACCCCAACCTACTAAACAGTGGCAACAAATCTAAATAATCTAAAGTATTTGTGATTTTAATTATGGCACTACCACTGAAATCAACAAATGTACACAGAAGATGATAAAATTACCATGTAAACTTTGAATGGCTTGGGTTGGAAGGGACCTTTAAAGATCATCCAATTCCAACCTGATGCAATGTCAGGGACACCTTCTACTGGACCAGGTTGCTCAAAACTCTATCCAAACTGACCTTGAAAACTTCCAGGGATGGGGCTTCCACAACTTCTCAGGGCAACCTGTTTCAGTGCCTCACCACCCTCACAGGAAAGATTTTGTTTTCCTGATATCTAATCTAAACCTACTCTTTTCAGTATGAAGCCATTCCTCCTTGTCCTATTACTACATGCCCTTGTATAAAGTCCCACTCCATCTTGCTGGCTCCCTTCAGGTAAAAGAGATTACTTAATATATGGTGTTTTTAACTAGTTGTTTAAATTAAGGTTATAGCAACTTCTCTGGCTTCCTGTGCCAAGACTTTAACAGGGTAATGTGTTACAATGAAGATTCGAGAAGGAGAGGGAATTATCAATGAGACAATCCTTTCCAGTATGACTACTTGCCCCTGGCCAGTTGGACTGGTGACATTTGGGTTTTATTTCTTTGGGGGATGACATGGAGATGGACTCTCCCTAGTGGAGAAGCCGTGGTTTATGTGTAGGTTCATTGCTGCTAAGCAGGAAGGCCTGGGTGGGTGCAGCCGTGTCAGGGAGCCCTCCAAGTAAGAAGAAAAAAAAAACAAACCAGCAAATGGCAAAATCTGTCTCTGAACAGTAATCAGTTAAGTATTTTTTTAAGTCCATGCGATCAGAACGTATTCCTGTTTTTAACTTTGCACTTTTATTAGTATTTTTCTTGCTAAGAGGTTTCATTTAGTAACAAAAGGGCTCTAGATGTAACATACCACAGAATCTTACATGTTCCCTGGATTTCCAGGTCCGCTTTTGTTCCCTCTCTTGTCCTTCAAGTGTGCAACCTAGGCTTGCATGGCTTTTCCCTTTATTCTGAGAAGAAGCCAGAATCAACCTGTAGTGAGTTTTTTTTGGTTAATACTTTGCCGTGTTGCAGGGCCTCCCTCTCCCTCTGCTGCTGCCACTTAAATGCTACTGTGTTTTTGACAGATTCCTTCTGTGGCATCTTTTTCCAGTGCAATACATGAATCTGCACTTTAAAATGAAGCCATGTTTCATTGGTGGCACAAGGGGACTGTTTGCTTACAGGAACGGTAAAGGCTCGTAAATGCCAGGCACAGGTGACACAGGTGACAGGAGTGAGGTCGTGTGGCCCTGTGTGCTTAGCTGGTTCGACGTGCAAGCAAGCAGCGTGGTAGGCAGAGAGAGTGGATGGAATGAGGGCAGCTGGAGCCTGCATTTCACCGTCTTTCCTCTTCCTGTTTTTCCTCCTGCACGCTGCTCCCTGTGTGTGCAAAGTAGGGGGTGGCAGCTGATGGTGAGGACAAATCCCACTGGTGGAGGCGGAGGGAGAAGGTGCAGGACACATAATGAAGGACATGGAAGTTGTTCTGCGGCAGCTCCTCGCTGGAGCTGCGATCCTCCCGGCTTCACCTGCGTTGACGTAGCTATAAAAAAGTTTCCCCATACCGAGATCATGCTGCCAGAAGAAAATTATTTAAAGAAAGATACCGAACAACAAGTAAGATTCTAAACTCCCCCAGTTCATATGCTAATTTTTGATGAAATTGCAGATTGAAATGTCCTACACGTAAGACTGTTCTCAGGGATATAGTTTACACGGATAGTTTACTTTATATTGTTTGCATAATCAAGTACTAAAAAATCCCAGAAAATTAAATCAAAGCTGCACTGAGAAATATGCTGTAATCTCTTAGAAGCTTATCTACTGCACATACACACACTTATTTGTATTTCTGACCAGTGTCTTCCCAGCAAATGTAAAAATATTGCACAAAACAAAGATTTAATTTTTTTTTTTTTTACTGCCTGTATTAACTCCTGTGAGTTACTTCAGTTCATCCCCATTTCCTCCTTAAAAAGCAGGAGGCCTGTGTAGTAGGAATGGAGCAACAGGCTGGAATGCCAAAGAAAGAGAAGCCTTTTCCCATGAATCAAGGATCCAAAAAGCAGTGGCTGTAAGACAGTGGAAGCTGAAGAATTATCTATGTAGAATCACTTTCCAATGATGTGTGGAAACCTGCCTAAATTTATAATCATCTTAGTGAGGACTTGGAGCCTTCAGTGCCTTAGTTCTAGTCTTAAACTTGAACTGGGATAGACAGACAGAAAGTGTTTTCCTTATCCCCTAACCAGCCTGCTTTTAATAGCAGGGGCTGCCCTTAACTGAAGCAATTTAAGTTTAAAGCAAGATCTAGGACATTTCCGAGGATGAGTCCAGCTCATACCAATTCTAGGCACCCTCGATGGCCAAGGCTTAGCTCGCTGCTCTTGGGATTTTGGTGTTCCTCAAGGCTTGTTTTCAGACAATGAATGTTAGTTTTCACATGTTTAAATTTCCTTTCAAAGTAAATTGCTTCCTGGCATATACAGCTGAAGAGAGGATCTATTTACAGTGCAGATCTATTTTAATTTACAGATCCTCCAGGAAGCTCAAGTACATACATGTTAGGAGTTGAAATTACTTGGAGTAACTGTATTACATTACTATTGCCCTGCTTATGCTAGAAAAGCCATCCCTCTGTTGAGGACAAGAGCTTTAATACAGGGATTAGATATCTGAATTTGATAAGAATCCTATTTTTGTCCACAAACCCAGGAATAGCTTGAAGATGAGTGCTCTGCTCCAGTGTGAAAGGTAACCTCTTGCAGCTAAGTGTCATTTAATACTTTATTTATCCTGAGGCACTGCCAAGTGCTGGATTGTCCTGCAAGCACTCACTCCTGGCATCTGCACTTTTGTTCTGTACATGACCAATGCTTGAATGCAACACCAGGCAATGTTTTATGCCTTGATGTTTCATTTTTTTTTAAAGTTACTTTGCATACAAGTGCATTGCAATCTGTGGATGTTCAATTATATATGTAATAGTTTTTATTCTGCTTGGTGTGGGTTTTACATTGCACTGTGAAATGTGACACTTAATAGACTGACTTGTGTCTTGACTGTAATAAATTCTTATCTGGAGAAGGCAACTCAGGTTCCTTGATGTAAATAAAGTTTTGTTCTATTTTTCAAACCTCCTCTAGACTTTTAAATTTAAAACTCAGTCCTTTTTTTAAGTTAATGGAAAACTGGAAATGTTTCTCTTCTGGTTTGGGGAAGGTCTCAAAGAACTTCTACTAATGTTTTAGATCCCCAAGTTTAAGCTGGATTCTTAACTTTGATTTGAGCAGTCTTGTTTTTACATTACTGTGTGTGCCAGAGAAGGGAAGCAAATTGAAGGTAAATATTAAAAAAACCCCATATAATATTTTTACCATATCATTTTATTCAACTTTAATATGGTTTCCATTATTAACTTCTAAAACAAAATGATTTCCAGTTTAGAAAACAATGCACTGACCACATAATTCCTTTTCCATTTTATACAGTTATACAAATATTCTAAATACACATTTTGTCAAGATGGTGGCAAATAAGATTTAACTGTACAGTACGTAAGGAAAGAAAATATTTTAAGCATATTTAGAAGCAATAGAAATGTCTATACAAAACAAGCAAAAATGGAATAAAATTTTATATTTAAAGTATTGCAACAGTCCCACAGGTTTGTAACAAAAATGTCTTTGCACAGTTCCTCACAATGCCCCATTAATAGCTAAAGCAAGACAGCAATTTTTAGAAAATGATGTTTCAAAATGCTACACATGGTACTACTGCTTGCACAGTCTGATCAAAATAACAATCTACTTGGAATCAAGCAAAACTTAGGAGGAGATATACCAACCAACTTTAAAATTATCTGTATAAAAGTCATTGCACATTATTTTACTCAGTTGTTTGAAAAGTAAAAAAGTGTATTTACAAAATATTTCGCAGACAAAATTATAAAGTGAATGGATAATATATTAGTAACACGTCTTGATACTGACAGTTCAAGAACACACACGAATGGTTTTATCGTTTCAAGAGGTTTTCAGTGCTCCTTCCTCCAGGAAGTAAACTTGACTTCTACTTTGAAATGGATTTACAAGATGTTACACAGAGCTATTTCAACATCGGCATTATAAAACAGTATGTTAGAAACATGAAAGGAAGAAGAAATTTTTACATCTTAAAAAGTGAGCTATTCATAGATAACAAATGGGTTGGGTTTTTTTTTTTTTTAAATTTAGTTATGGTAAGTGTTCATTTTTCTTCAGATAATAAACCCAACAGTTAAAATGGAAATCCTGGTCTAGGTGAGAATTGAAAAAGCACCATGCACAATAGTCTTTAGTGTGGTAAACACTGAAGAAAAAAAAAATAGCACCTGGAATCTTGTAACACAGATCATTTAAAACTGGTCAAGCAGCTGGCGGAGATAGGGTGCCTTTGACAGTTCTCTGCTCACTCTGGAGAGCTTGAAAAGTACTGGGCAGTTGAGGGAGACACACTGGATCTGCCGATCGAAGCAGCCTGTGCAGTTCTTGCATATCTGGATTACACGAGATAAAGTAGAACAATTATTTTGAACAACATGAGCGGGGCATAAACCATAGGCACTACCAATTCCTCAAGCCTGTAGCAGCAGAACAGGCACAGAGCTTCTCCCCACCATGGAGGGACCCACAGCAGCTCACTTCTCTGCTTCAGCCTCTTGGGCTGCTGCCAGACAGCGCATTTGGACTGGTGGGTGGCTGGCAGCATTACCCTCTGAACTGGGCAGAGAGCAACAGCAGGCCTCTACAGCTTGGGTTTCATTCCTGCTAATTAAGTTCTACTTGTATGTGGTGGGACTTGAAGAAACAAGTAAGCTGATTTGGTTTAAGCAGGGCAGTATGCCCTATTTGTGATAAACTTACTCTCTATAAAAAACTTTTCTCCTAGTGAAAGAAGACAGAACTCTTACCCTGTAGTTATTCTCTGCAGAGAAAAGGGACTTTAAATAAATTACTCGTTTCAAGATAAGCTTTAATTAAAGTTTTACCTAATCAGAGTCAATCAATCCCAACACAGAAATACACAGGCCACAGAAGTTGAACTGCTCTCCTTGTTCAAGGAATTACTTGTTAAGGCTGCTTGAAAGTACTTTTAACGTGAGATACCTGATGGAATAAAATAGCAGCAGGCACAGTTTTTCCAAAGGTAGATAGACACCTTTAGGAAACTAAAGGCCCCTGCTTTGCTATTTTATTTTTAACCTTTGCAGCATTTCCCACTGCCGACAGTTTTTTCCAAAACCTTAGAAATTTGCTTCCAACCACACCTGTGTTTTGTATCATCAAAATGCTACACAGTTTATCCAATCATCTGCACAGCCTGATCAACAAACCCAAATTGTATCCCCCTTGCTTTTAAAACTAGTTCTTCTTTCTACCTTCCATGCTGATGCCAGGCCTGCATCGCTACCAAATCCTTGCCAATGACAGACTGACAATAGCTGGAGAGGGGCAGCCCCTCCTGGCCAAGTCCCACAGGTGGCACCTCAGAGGATACCAATCCTCTGGCCTGCAACTGTGACCAGAAGGAACAGGATTTTAACAGCTGGTTCCAGGTTTGTAACCTCAGAACTACATCTATCCTAGGCTGGTTTAAATGCAAGGGCCCAACCTAAATGGTACTTGAGACATGTCCTAAGTTCAGTTTGTGTTCAGGGGTGAAGTCATTGGTTTTAACCTAGAGCGTGTAATTTTTGAGTGCAGTTTAAAATAATGTACAGCTCAGTGTTATATCAGTTTTCTTCTGGCTCCAGCATGTTTATAATCTCAAAGGGGTAAAAATTTCAGCTGTGAAGGATATATATGCCTTCATATTAAAATAAGACAGATGCTCTTACAGAGACATCAAATACCGACTGGGACAGGATCCCAGGCCCTGCTGAGCTGTTATGTGTTGCAGGGACAAGAGAATGTTCTAATCAAACTCTCTGATCCTTCTGTGGGGCTGGACCAGCCTGCCAAGTTCTGCTTTATTCTGGAACAAGAGCAATGCAAAGGGTTCAGAGTACCACAGGAAAACTGCAGAACATGCATCTCCTCATTTCTCCCATTCACAATGCAGATAAGGGCAAATATTACAAAATACAGCAGGAAGTCCACACCTTAGTAATGAAATATTTATGAAGTGAATTACTGTGCATTTTTAGCAACCCCATGAGAACCTATCAAATCAATGCATAGATTTAGGAACAATTTATATGCCTGACATTCAGACAAGTCTTTAAAATGGCTCATGTGCTAATGCTAAAAATAAATTTTAACTAAAATATTTATTAATTATAAAATATGACAGTATGAAAATTAGGTGAGGGTATGCATATATTTCCACAAGGGGAGGCATTACAGTTTTGCTGTAATATATTCATGAGCACAGTCAGCTACCCTCTTAATTGACTTCTAGCTCAAGGGGAAAAAGCAGCTTGGAAAATTTCTATCGAGAGGAAAGGTAACAAGAAAATCCCCAAGCTAAACCATATCTATGTTATACACATCAGTGAATAAATTTTCTGGCCCAAACATTCTTGTTTCTAGAACATCATCTGTTATTTTAATGCAAGTAAGAGTGAATCTTTTACACTCTCACAGCTGTCATTATAAAAAGGGACCTACAAACCGTATAAGGTACTCTTAAAAATTCAGAAGAAAATGAGACAATCAGGTTCTGTTCTGATCCCCTCCTTTGCCTTAGCTTTCCACAAAGCCTAGGAGAGTAACAGCTGCTGTGCTGCCTTCGACAGCAATGGGAAAAGCAAACAAGCTGCAGCACATTTAACACCCGGACCATACTTCCCATTTCTGTTGGGAGTATTCAGTTACACACTGCTTTGAAACTTCAGCCCCTGTCTTTTGCTGACAGACATCTGACAATGCTTTAATCGTACCTGGACCAGCTGTTCTTGTTTACGCTCCAACTCTCGGATTTCTTGGTTGAGAATCACTGCCACATGCTGTGGCTGGCTTCTGCATTTATTACAGATCCCATACTGGGTCAGTTCATCACACACGGGACAGTGTAAGGTCGTGAAATATTGGGAGATGGTGCCTTTGCGTCCTTCAAATTCAGTGCAGGCAGCTGAGGCAGCCTTCTGAATCTGTTAAGAAAAATAATTGTAATGAACTTCCAAGACAACAGCTTGCCTTATTCCTAGATTACATACTTTTTTTTTTCCCCCCCGAAGGAGTAAGAAAGTGCAAGATGGTTTGCAGGGCATGGGGTCATACACAAAATTATGAACGTGGATCACAGCACTCTGAAGAGCACAGCACTGGCTGAAATGATACACTGAACAGAGCCCTCCCCCACACCTATCTCACAGGGAATCTGTAACCAGAAAAATCCTCGGTCACATGCTTAACTCCTAATCTCACCTCCAACTCTGCCTCCTGCAGCTGCTCCTTTTTTAGGTGCTGATCTGATTCGCATCTAAACGAGCCCTGGCTGCAGCCCCAGTGGCTGCCTTCTGGATGCTGCCTGCCCTCGAGTGTCTGTGCCGGGCAGTCCTGGGCACAGCTCTGCCATGGTGCTTTGGTCCATGGCATTAGCTCATGCTCTGATTTCCCTGGACAAGGCTCCACCACTGGCCCATCACCCTGGGAGGTTCGTTCTCTGCACTCACTCCTGCTGCTGCATGACTTGTTTTGTGCTATCCTTCACTCTCCTGCTCCTCTGCTCCCTGTAACTTCCTTGCTGCTCCCTGGCCTTGCAGAAAGCCAGTACTCATTTTACCTTTTTAGAACAGCTTGTTGGAGATACTTAAGGTGACTGCCACGGTGCCATTGGAAAGGTAAAGAAAAGAAGACCTGAAGTCAATCAAGGCTGTATTGGGAAATACAGCTATACTGCTATATTGCAGTGGCAACATGATGTATTACTATGCTGAAGTTTGTTCTGAGCAGAGTAACTGAACTACACAGATACACTGTCTTTCACCATCCCTTCTTTTCAGGGGAATCACAAACTAAAATCCAGCTATGTAATGCTTCTTTTCCTGCATCGCTTCTTTAACTTTTAGGGAAGTCATGTTTGGATATTATTTATTTTAAATCTCTGGTGATGCAAACTATTAATAAAATTTTTAAAGTGTTCCTGCTGCTGAGGCATGCCACCTTTTCTATACAGAAGAAAGATCTTCAGAACATCTTGGAAAAACTGGAGTTCCAACATCTAATATAGAGAGATTTAAAAGGTGGTATGGCCAAACAGATGCACATACACATCTTGCTAAAAATACAGAGTTATGGCAAAATATTCTCTTAAACTATGGAAGGGATCAGGAAACAGAAGATGACTGTGATCAACCCTGCACAGAAGGGCTGGCTGAAAAAATTAACTTACTATATGAAAAAAAATCCCACACAGAAGATCTAAGAATCAGGACTGCACATCTGAGCATCAAACACTGCTTCACAAAATAACCTTTGCTGTTGCCTCCTATCAACCTCATTCCACTAAAAGTCACAACAAGGCCAAACACTGCACACAGATGCACTGCACTTGCTAACTCCTGTTTGAGAACACTCACCCGCGGCAGCTCGTGGTACCAGCTGAAGACGTCTATGCCAATGAGCGAGAACACCCTGGCCAGGGGGGGCAGGATCTGCTTGGTGATGTAGTAGGTGGCGTTGAGCCTCAGGCTGGGGTCCTGCAGCACTTCGAGGGGCCGCCGGACGAGCTGGATCAGGGGCAGGCCGGGCACGCCGTACACAATGACGTAGGGCACGCGCTCCCCGACGCGCGGCTCAGAGCGACGGTCATAGGCAAGCATTCTCCTGCCAAAACACAGCCTTGAGAATCCATCCAGAGGCAAATTCATAGTTACTTCATTCGCCTGTAAGCTTCCCCATCTGATTAGATTAGTTGCTCTCCAGATGACTGGAGTTAGTGCCTATTATGCAGCACAGGACCAAAATGTTTAACTTTTAATTTGTCTCATGATCAGACCTAAATTTTAGAACTTGGGACACAAGTCCTAAAGACATGGTCTGTTTCAGGTCGCCTGGATTTGCATCCAATTGTTTTCTAGCTACCACTTCCTTAAAGAAACATTTTAATAAGGAACAGCCAGGGTACTGAAAGGAGCTCAAGTACAATTTGCTTTCTGGTCAAATTCTGGTCCTTTGCCTTCTGAGACTGCTTGCTCAGTAGAACGATACCTGCTTCAAATTGAATTACCCTTTACTCAGAAAGGAAAGGACAATTCAATTTGAAGTAGGTATCAGTTTTGGACTTAAGACATTGTTTTATTAAAAAAATATAGCTTAATTGGAAGACCTTTTGTACTAAGCAAGGTGACAAAATGTTCCAGTTTGCATTATCTACTTTTCTATTACTGATCAAGGATATCAACAGGATGAAATATTAACTTTAAGGTACTTTATTAAAAATGAAAAATTATGCCTGGTAATGTATTTCACAGCACTAGGAGACATCACTGTCACAATTTGTAATGTATCTAATAACTGTGAGCGATGAGTAATCTTGGAGAGTCTAGCCCTTATACAAAACTCAAACTGTAAGTAACAGAAGTGAATACACTATTACAGTGTCCTGGCAAGACTTTCCTCTTGGACATGTGGCTCTTTCCAGGACTACAAAATGGCTTTCTAGGACCATCTCTTTTCCCACACAGAAGAAAGTCAGGGACAACTGCTTCAACAGTATTTGAAGGAGGCATCAGACTGCTACCTGTAACTTGACTGTACAAAGGTCAAGAGAAAAAAAATCCACAATCTGCTACCTATAACATGTCAATACAAAGATCGAGAAAAAAAGCCTATGAGCTCCTACCCATAACCTGTCAGCACAAAGGTCAAGGTAAGAAATATCTATGATTAGCACTTCTGGATCTCATTACCTGGTGATTTCCAGAGCAGGTACACAAGCTCCAGGTTTGTATGCTGAGCTCCCTCTGTACTCTTTTGCAAAGATGAAATCCTGCATGCTGGCTTTTCCTTCCAGTAACTTCATGCATTGATTCTGAACATACTGCTTGATCTGACTTATGTCCCGTGTTTCAAATAGCAGCTTGATAGAACACTCAAGTATCTTTACAACCAAAGGAGAGAAAGGTGGATGTTTGAATAAAAAAGAATTAATTCCAATTAATTCAGTAAATTACATGGAAATACAAATACACTGCTTCAAAAAAATACCAGTTTTGAACCAAGATATTAATAGGGCAACAGGTTGCAGCCTCTTCCACTCAAAGACATTCATAAACACATTACTAGACAACTTTTTCCTCAGTTTGCCACATCTTTCCTGACATCATCTACACTCCAGTACTAAGATTTTTTCAACAATTATAGAAGTTTCCGAAGTATGAGAGAAGATGTTTTTCCCTGCCATCTAAAATATTTTGCCATGACTTCAGTAAACCCTTCTATGTGATTACCTTTTTTACTGGCATAATTTGTTGTAATTTGGCTGAGAACAAGATTTCCTAATTTCTTTTTAACCTCTCAATACACAGCTTAAAATAAACAGGCAAGAAAGTGTATTTTAAAGGAATTCTTAGCTGAAGTAGATTTATGTAAGTGAGCTATTTGGAAGACAGATCAGTGTGTCTCACTCATCTGGCAGTAATACCTCCAGTTAAAGTGAACTGGATCAAGAATGGTCTTTGAGAGGGCTCACATGGGCCACGGGCTTTTTATGGTGTTTTCGGGGATGAAATGTAAAATACAAGCCCTTGTAATGCTGTAAGAGATCTTCAATTTATGTTTCAAATGGCTCAAACAAGAAAACCAGATGAAGATAAAGACAACTCAAAGGACTAGAAACTCTGAGAAAGGACAAATATAAAATGAAATAACTAAAGATTATAATTGCATTCAGGAAGAAATCCATGAATACTTTACCTTGGAAACAGCAGGACAGGAGTCCCTTCGGACTGTCTCTATGCCTTTTGCATCAAATACTGGGTCCTTCTGGTCCAGTGTTTCATACATGTAACCCACATACCTCTTTTTAGTTTGCAGGACACATGGCAAGTAGACCTGGAATGTTTAGAAAAAAGCCAAGTCTGGAATGTGTTGGGAATATAAGGTGACTTTGAACATAGAGGGTTTCCTAAGGAATGCTGCGCTTTGTTGGTTTGCTTGTTTGTTGGGGTTTTTGTTTGTTTGCTTTTTTTTTGTTAAATCATTACAACTGATAAAATAGGTCAGAGGACTCTTAAAAGATGGCTGAGGAAGTTGGGATTCTGTGGTGCTCCATTCTTAAATCACTTTATATTTCATTTATCTGAATTTCAGATGGAAAGTGACACACAGTATAAATTGATGCAAGTACCTTTACTTTTCTGGATTGCACCTGTCACCATTTCTAATGTAACTTTATTATCTTCCTTTCTTATAAAAACAAGTTCATTTTAAACATCAGAGAAGAAAATGTTCCCAGCAAAAGTAGTGGCTCAGAACTTTCTGTTTTCAAACTTTATCTAATAAGGATGTGCCAAAAATCTGCTAGTATCTCCATTTGGAGAAAGCATGCTTTTTAAATGCTTGTGCTTGGAGAACAGTTTTCTCAGGAATGGATTTTTAGGGTCATGGTCTCTTTTGCTTGCTTTTTCCAACTTCTTATTTCATTCTTGATTGTGTAAGTATTCCTTGTCTACTTTCAAATGAAAGAATGGAGAACAATTTCTTCTTTTTAGTGTTACTAGGATAACACCACATCTTCCTGACCCTCATGGAAGAGGGAGCAGTGAGTTTAGGTTTACAGGCTTACAAATTTAGACTGACCTTGTTGCGTCAGGTATGTACTTTGAAAATATCCAGACCAACTGAACTAATGCTAACTGACCTGAACACATTGCTAATGACTTTACAGTGACAATCTTCCAACAAAATCACTACCATATTGCCTTACTCCTCTATAAAAGATGTGTTGTGGTTAATATTTCTTCCTACTGAATGAATTTATATGATTTTTCATTTTAGAGGTGTTTGTATCACATAGACATACGCTGAAGTGTGCTAAGGCTGGCAGAAAAATAAATATCAGGCTTGTAATTAATGCACTGGAGTTGAGGATGGTAAACAACTCCTCTGCTAAGTTGCACACATTGATTCAACTGTAGGTAGACAATACCAAAGTGAGGGAGATATTTCCAAAAACTGATGAGACAGGAATTCAAACTGCCTGATGCTGCCAGCACAACAAGCCACTGATGTGAAATTAGGAATATTTTTTTTTATTGTTCACACTGTAGTGCTCCTCTGAAAAGGTCCCCGAGGCATTAAAGAGCTTGCAATACACCCACAGAAACAGCACAGCACATGACCTATTTATCCTTATGCACATTAGGGCTCAGAAAAATCTTTTATCTTCAACTTTCTTGGGGGGGGGTGTGGTGTGGTTTCTTTTGTTTGTTTTTTGTTTTGTTGTTGTTGTTTTGATAACACCCGACACATTTCAAGCAAAATGTTTTACCTTTTCAAACTTCAGTTTAACAGGCTTGGGATTTGTTGCTGTTACAGCTTCAGCAATTTCTTGACCAATCTTAAAAGACTGCTCCTTTGTGGCTCCTTTCAAGAGTACAAACATGCTACAAGAAATCAGACATAGGGAGTGAGTGCCAATGTATTCAACATAATTCCTGACAATTTTAAGCTATAGGTTCTTGGTAGCAAGGCAGGGACATTATTATGAGTTGCACTACCTTTCTTCAGCTAGGAAAGCCAAAAGAAGAGAAACTAGAGAAACTTCAGTGTTTAGCATGAGATGAAGCATGCCAAAGGGCTGATGAATGCTGTGACTGTCTGATGAGGCACAGAATGAACTGCTCCCAGGCACTGCAAAACTGGAGTTCCCGGGAAAGAATTGTAAAGAGATCTGGTATGCCATTTTTTCCCCGCTGTGGGCAGCAGCAGGATTTTACTTCCTTTCTCCAACATTTTTTTTTTTAATGAAATCACTGTGAATTCGGTATGTTTGAAATGTCAAGTCTTTTATCACATCTGGCTGAAATCAGTCACTGGATTCATAAGTTATTAAGAAAGGACAGTCAGACAAGCTTTGTTTCCCAATGGCTGAAAAAGTATCCAAGTGTGGAACAGAGAGATGGATATGCCTAGAGTATGGCTATTATTTAGATGAAAGACTGACTGAGAAAATGTATGTCAGGCAGCCTAATAATATCTTTGTATGCTCTGGTGGCTGCTTTTGAATTGTATCCACTTCTGAAGCTTAAAACAGTGCCTTCCTCG
>WAAG01013827.1:10032-35828 GCA_013390105.1 Tichodroma muraria | reverse complement strand
GCTGGGATGAAAACTGGTATTTAACCTTTGTATCTTCTTAGGAATATCCTTTTTAGTGTATGAAAGGTGGTGGCACTATGACTTTATTCAGTCTTTTCATCTGAGCCACAGTCACCTCTCTCCCAAAGCAGCCACCTTCCAAATGCACAAATACTGGGATATGTAGAAACAAATCTAGAAGAAACAGTGAGCTTACATTTTTCTCGAAAATCCATACCTTCTGCATTAATTGTACCACTCGAGTGAGGTAGTAGACAAACACAATAACCATCTCATTACCATATAACGTGTAAGAGTCAGAAACTAAAAAAGGAGGGGAAAAAAAGCCTCTTCAGGTTGGTTTTAATGCTGCCCAGAAGAGTCAAAGGTTAAGGTTTAAACTGATATTGTCCCAGCCATTACTCATATGTATATAGTTACAAAAGTGACAAAACACTGCCTTTATATTATTTAGCAATATGTTGTAAATAGCATTATTAAGCTCTTTTTTTTTGTAATAAAGACCCTTTAATTTGAAGATAGTACAATAACTGAACTGATAAAGTCAATTTTTGATTTTTTTTATTTTATTTTTTAGCTAGAGGCAATTTCAACTGTGGATTTTTTTGTTGTCGTCTATTGTTCTGAAGACTTTGCGTAATTTATTGGTTTAATTTATCCTAATTTATTTGATGAAGGTGTACAATTTTGTATTACCAAGGATGTACTGTAATATTAATTGATGACAAGATAAAACAATAAGACTCCCCTGTCCGTTTGGAAAAAAAAGGTGCAGTAGACAATTGATTGAAAAAAAGTTACAATTCTAGCTTGGCAGCTACTAAATTTAAGATAAACACAGGAAAATGTTTGGGGGGGGTGGATTTTATTTTGTGTGTTTAAAGCTTTTGTATACTCTCCAGACTTTTACCTTTTTGCTTTGTACCACTTAAAGGATACAGTAGTTCAATTGCCTTGTGTGCCTTCCATCTTCTCTAAACTGAATGTATGTGCAGTATATATGCAAGCTTGTGCAAAATAAAATATAAATTACAAGCTCATTGCCATTGTTTACATTTATTTCCAAAAGTTTATGTTGCCCCACGTCGAGAGGTGAACTCCTGAACCGCTTGGCTGTGGCCAGGCTGTGCCTAACACTGCAGTCCTCTGAAGGTTTTTCTTTTCCCCTTAGTTCAAATTATTTATTAATGAAACTACCAGCCCTCTTGCAAAATGGATATAATGATTTATGGCCTCGGCGTCCTACCTCCAGCGCAGCGCCGGTTAAGATAATGAATGTTGTTTTGCAATACTCTATCTGCCGAGGAGTAACTCCCTGGAAGAGACCTGTTATGTCTGAGGCATAGTCAGCCCTTTAAATTAAATGTAGCCAATGTGAGCTATTTTGTTTATACTGTTTAATACCCTGGGTATACCTGCCATGCTGGTGTCCTGCAACAGGGAGTTCCCCGAGCTGGGTGAATGCAGGGATAGCGCTTGTTGAGCTGTGGTGGCTCACGTTTGCTTCACATTCGTTACTCTTACCAGTTTGGCCTTGTTAATGGTAGTGACCAGATACCATCCTCTGTCCTTTTTGTTACAATCCATCACCCATGGATTTCTTCTGTTCCAAGCTGTGTGTTCATCAGCATTGTATATAACTCCGCTGTTTCTACACAGTTCCTCAAAATGTGTTTGTTCCCTGTTTTTCTTTTGCTCTTTGCTGTGTCTGCTGTTTCATATGCATCTCAAAATTTCGGGATTGAGTGGTCTTTTGCTTTACATGATTGTCTGTGTTTCAGATATGAAAGTTCTCTTTTTTGGCTTAGAACTGGTGCAGATGGCAGTAAGACTGTAGCTTATTTAGATCACAAAATCCTGCAAGACTCTTCTGATTTTGAAGGAGAAGCATGTTAAAAATACATTTTGATCTGAGGTCATTTATTTTCAGTATCTTCCCTGATTCAGCCTCAGGACACTAGAGCTGAGCTGGAGCCTGAATCCAGCTTTAGCTTCATTGTAACAACCAAATAAATACTTCATATCTGCAACAGCAGTTAAAATTCCATTTATTTTTATACAACTGGAGTTGCATTTGTTGGGCCACATAAATGTGAGGTGTAAAGGAGGTCTGTGGAAGGTCATGAAGTTACATCCACATGACTAATAGTTGTTTAAATGTGAGATCTTCTCTGACTTTACTGCAAAGAAACTGCCTCTTCTAGTTACATCTATCCACATTACCAAACCAATGTACTGAATTTTTTTTTGTCTTAGTTATCAAGACTTAACTAGATGAGGGAGAGGGAGATCATCCTCAGGTACCCAGTTAATGGTCCAAAGGATCTGAGCTGTGTGGGTAATTGCCAGCTCACTCTGTGCCTCTATCAGTTTTTCTCTCAAATACACTGGTTCTGTGAAATGCAGGACACTATTTGCCATTTTACCCTGCAGTGGAAAGCACACAGATCTCTAAATAAGAAATCTTAGTTATTGGCATCTCAGAATACTGCAGGAGTTCAGAGCTAGACTGGAACTTGGCAAGTAGTCCCTGTCATTGCAGAGGGCCAAATCAACTTTCCCAGGCTTCAAGCACCCTGAAATGATCCAAGTTCTGCAGATCTGGCCATCTGTGCTTGGAAATCCTCAGTTCCCCTAATACCTGGAATTTTTACAATAAGAATGATACTATGTTCTAGCTTAAAAATCATAAGGAAGATATGAATTATCCCCTAGCAAAGCAAATAATTGAACAATTTTGTGTCAGTGAGACCATCACTAGCAACTGGGGTCTTTTACACATCACATTACTGAGCAGCTGGATGTGGAAGACTGCATTTTGTCATTTGAGAGCCTGAAAGGGTTAATTGCTCTCATTTTCTTGGGCTGTACCCTTATTTATGCCCAGTCTAGGTTGTGCCAGCACAATTTCTATGGAGATGATCCCTTCTGATCCAGTCTTCCCTCTTTGTTAGCAGGGAAAAAGAGAGTGGCAGCATATGACTGACTGCTTTTGGGAAATAATGGCAAATACATCTCTCACTCTTTGCACTGGCTTCCAGTGCTTACCCAAACTCATCTTAGTGACTTTTAAAATATGGCATTGTGTTTGTTTTAAGAACACAATATGCAAAATTAAATCTTCGCTGAATTCTGTTGTTGAATGGCAGTGGAGGGCTCCCAGGGTGAAGGCAGAGCTGCTAGATAAAAAGGGCTGGGGGGTAGGAGGGCTGTTTCCCTGTCTGGTCCAAGTGTTTGACCCTCTGGGCACATTGCGGGCCCTGCCTGTTCTCCCAGCTTTTCAGTGGGCAGGGGCATTTGGGGAAGCTGCCTATTAAAGCTTGATAGATTGGGGGATGCAGAAAATCCATCAATTGCTACAATGGCCATTTTTGTGTACTGTTTATTAGGACCACAACCATACCTGTACCTCAAAGAGATGAAAGAGGTATCTTTTAAATATTAAAAATTTTTAGACACCCAAATTAATGCTTATTGGCTTAGGTTAGCCTGACTCTTTCCAGAGCTGCAGAGCAGAGTGAGACACTGAGTCTCCTTCAGAGAAAAGACCACCCCACCTCACTCTGCCCAGAGTCTGGGAGGCTGTGATTGCATTTTCGTGAATAAATCCTAGGCGAGTGAATAGTGGTACTTTCCCATTTATTTGGGAATCAGTGTGAAAAAACAAACAAACAAACAAACAAGCTATTTGCTTCACAACAAAACACATGAAAATGAACTGCTGTTCGTACCCAAATGCGGTTAATTGCATGCACGGTTTAATTTTATTCTTTAAAATTAGGCTTAAGGATGAGTCTCTATCCAGGCAAAGGAAAATAAAAACCGAGAAAGATGGCACAGATAGCTAAAGAAGTACTACTGGCTCCAATGTAAATATGTTTGCGGTTTGCAAGAGACCTGCCAGTCAAGCAGCTGTGGGAGGTAACAGGGGAGAACGCATGAGAGGAAAAAGTCTTGTGGCAACAGTGGCCAGTTTCATTATGGCCACTGCCAGACTGTGAAACAACTCTGGGGGCTTGAAATCCTATTGCCTATTAAAACTGGGCATGACAGCTCTTTTTTATGCTTCACCAACCAGAGATGGAACAGTGTCCTAGGGGAAATAAGGAAAAATATTTATTACAAGTGTTTAACACCTTTTAGTACAAAACAACCCTAATATGCAGCACTCAAGGATAATTCATGCCAGCACATGTAAAACCAAGGGAAATCGTTTATCAGCTCAATAATTTGGTCAGAGCTTTTAAAGGAAGAGATGATGCTCCAGTCAAAACCATAAGGCCAGATTTCTCTGAAGTGGAGGCACTTTAGATTTCTTTTTATATATTATTTTTACAATTTCTCAGTAATCCACACAAGGCTCTGACAACACACCCTCCCCAGGGACTGCATGGCTGCCTGATTCGGGCTGAAGTCTGGCCATTCAGACTGGGGGTTTACCTGCCCCTCATGCACGGCAGTGGTTGCTGGCATATTTAAGAAAGCCACAGGACGGCCAAGGTTGGATCTTGAGCAACACGCGAGGCAGAGGTTTAAACTGCTTCGAGGGCTTATCTGAAAACCAGAGCTTGTCTCACACTGCAAACAGCCTGGAAGCATAAGGACACTCGGGTCAAGGGGTGTATTTCAAATCTTTCCTGATAAAATGTGTGTGTTTGGAAGCTGTGTAATATAAAATGAGCTTCACTGCTTCCTTACAATATGCGTTGTGACTTCACAGCTTTGGGAGAAACCTAGAACTCAGGCGGGGGGAGCTCCACCACTCGCTGAGCGCCACAGGGAAAAATCTCGAGAGCTCTTTCAAAAGGCTGCGCTCAAATCTATTCCTGCTCCGTGTCCCCATTTTATAGGGAGTGAAATGGAGATGCGGGGCGGCGGCACCGTGTCCCCGGCCCCCCCACCTGGCCGCTGCAGCGCCGGGAGCAGCTCCCGCTCCCGCAGCCCGGGCGGGCTCCGGCAGCCCCGCGCGTCGCTCGGCACCGCCCGCTGGCGCGCTAGCAGCCCGCGCACGGCGGTCCTGCGCGGGTTACGCTGCACAGTCCGCACGCTGCTGCCCGGCCAGTCTTCTCCCCTAGCTGAAACCTTGCTTCCTGGCATCCTTTTGCATCTTTGCGAGTGGCCGGAGCCAATACGTTAAAATACTGCTTACCCGTCCGTTTGCTTTCCCAGAACCTGGGGGGAGCCGCGGAGGAACTGGAGAAGCCCATCCATGGCGAGGATGGGCCCCTGCCCGTCAGTCAGGTTTCCCCCTCCCATCAGGAAGAGCCTGCCGCTTAAACGGTGTTTCTGCCCTTCCAGGAATTTCCAGAGTGTTCAGCAGCCTTTAACCGGGACCACGGCCGGCTGCTGGTGGCGGCACAGGGTGGCTGGCCAGGCGATGGCAGGGAAGGAAAAGGTCGAGGTGTGCTGTGGTGGGCGAGCGGGAAACCCAGCTGTGCCAGAGAATGGCCCCGTGCAAAGGCCGGGCGGATGGGCGCTGCCCGAGGCCGCAGAAGCTGCTCCCTGCTCAGGGCAAAGGGGCCCAAAGCCGGTGGCCAAAAGGCACCCAGGGGCTGCTGGAGGACAGCAGCGGCAGAAGGGGTCTGGACCCTCCCACACAGCGGTGGGGCGAAGCTGGTGCCCAGCGTCAGGCACCCCTGCCCTTCACGCAGCTCCCTCCCTGCATTTCCAGGTTTCAGTACCCTTCTCACATCTCTTTGGAGGCGGGAAGTGGATGGGGGTGATGGTGGTTTTGACAAGGCGAACGTGGCAGCAGCCCCAGCAGACAGGCATGTATGTTGTCCCCAGCAAAAGACAGCAGCCCAGTGATTCTGGATATAGTGTTACACACTTGCAAAATTCAGGATTTGTCCAAAACATGGTACTCTTTTTATATAGATAATATCAGTAATATATAGTAACTATTACTGTTACTCTTAACCTTAACTTTGTTATTCCATAAATAAAAATAAATGAATGAACATAAATAAATGAACTTTGTTATTCCATAAATATAAATAAAGTGTAGTTATCCTTAATCTGATTTCAAATGACCTAAAAAAAAGATCAAAAATGTGCACGAGAACTGTACAACAGGGGAGAAAATGGTGACTGGGGGAAGGGGATGAGGGTGTTGACTGTAAAAGAAAGAAAATTATCCCAATTCTAGCACTGCTGGAAAAACGTGAAAGTTATTGCTGCACAAAGAACCTCTTGAACTGCTCTGCCTTCCAAAATTTCTACTGCACTCTCTGCAGTTACTTGTGTATGGCAGAAGCAGCATCTTTGTATTATATGAACAGTCTGCTTCATAATCAAATACCATCTGTCGCTACATCTGAACTTGTTTTCAACATCTGTGCGTTCTGGTCTTAACAAAGCTTTAAAAACTAATTCAAAAACTTTCACAGATCACTGACTAAATATGTACATTTACCATCTTTCATATTGGTTTAAAATATTTCTTCTATAGCTGCATCCCCTTGGCTGGGAATAGTTAAGATGTATACACTGAGTTGCTTTATTAAGCTTATTTTCTAATGGCCTTGGGTAGCCAAGTGCAAAAGAGGGACACTTGCTCAGGCACCGAGAGGACCCATCATATTCTTTCTTGGTGCCAATACAGTCCCTTTCTGCCAATGAGAAACCTGAAAGTTGATCAGCTACCATACCCCAATTACTCAAAATGACACTACAGATAAAACTGCAACCAAGGGGAGAATCAACTGTATGGCTTATATGCTGCTAAAGTGTGTCTGAACAAATGGTGAAGTAAAATCATGAGAGCCCTCAGGAGGATAAGTACGTTGTTACTTTGCACATGCTTCAGAAATGTGAAGTACATCTTTACAGAACTTTTGGCCAACCCCCTGGCAGATGTTGACCAGTTTTGCTTATGTATACATCAGTTGCAGAACACTAAAACAGAGATTGGAAATTTTAATTTAGTCAAGGCAGTTGGGCTAAAATGATGGCTTTTGTTGAAACCATTAAATAGAGCTGCCTAATGAAGTACAGTACAGCACTGGCAAACCGAGCCCTGATGAGATGCAGCAGCTTCCAAACTGCAGCCCTGCAAAAGGGAAGAAGGAAGCTTGCAAGTCTTTAACTAAAGTGGAATGGCGACAGCCCTTGTAAAGCCGTGTTTGATTTTGTGTTTGAGGGCAGATGCACTTGTACATTATCGCCCTGACATTTTAACCATTAGTTGGAAATGTGCCGTTGCAGATCCTGCCATATATTTCTCAATCCTATTTGTTAGAAAGTGAGCTAATAGACAGTGTGATGAAGTGATCATAAATTCACTTTCAAAGGGCATTTGGGTTCAGAGCCTAAAGATTGAATATGGCAAATTCTTAGGCATGGGGAAGAAGGTGGGGGCCAGGAGGGTCATTCTCACTGATGGGTTCAGTGATTGATTCCACTACAGAACTATATTTGCCCTTTACTTGGCTGTTTAACACAGAATAGCTATAATAGGTTCCCGATCCATTATTCCTCCTCTTTCTGGGGTCACTATGAAGTGAAAGAAAATATAACCTTGGCTGTGATAAAATAAACTTTAGCATTATCAGGTGTTTGGAAACTGGAAGGTGTCTGATTGCTTTTTATAGGACACACACACACACACACACAACACAAAGGGTTATAATATAATCCTCCATGCTGCCTCTGACAAATGGTTATTACCATTCAGTATTGGTTTTTAGCTCATGCAATAAGGTGATATGGTGTCATGCAAGTCCACACACCCTTGAAATTCTTCTTATTATAAGCAGCCTTCCAAAAACCACGTGCAGAATGCTGCTCTTTTAATGGTGATTAACAGGATATTTTTAAAGATAGGTGGCTTAGAACAAAATTTGCTTTGAGTGAGAAAAAAATTATCTGAAAGACAAGATGAAAATGAGTGTTTTAGCACAAGGCAGCCCCAAAATATTTTCAATAATTAGAAGAGACTTATGTTCCATTTCACTGTTTTATGTGTTATATAGTATAGAGCAAGTGCCACTGTAGTTAAGTGTTTGTCAGCATTTCCCTTGTAAATCCTGGTTTTCCAGAGGGTTGCTATAACTTGCCAATTTCAAATCACACTGGGCTAACACTCACTATCCACATTGTCAGCCCAGATGCAAATTTCTGTTGTTGTTATTACCAAAAATGAAATCAAGGAAGCTGCTGGTTTTTAGTTCATGGCAAAAGATGATGGTTGGGAAGTGGGGGATGGTGGTGGCTTGTGTGCTTTTCTTTTTCCCCTGTTGCTCTTAGTTGGGATTTTGTTGCTGCAATGGTCTGATTCAAATGGGTTTGTTTTGAAAAGGATGTGAAATGCTATTTTTTTGTATACCCCAAAAAATAAGTGACACATAGAGGGCCCAGGGAGAGAAGAGGGCAACACTCTTATCTGGTGCAACTTACTCCCAGAGAGTTGGTATCCAGGGGTATACCTGCTGACCCCGTTCCAGGGTTGGGCTCTGCATCATAGAGGTTTTAGCAAGCTAATAAATGTCGATTAAGCAGCTGAATCCTGAAAGAAAACACAAAATTAGTTGACTCAGCTGGAGCAACTCCTATGGAGGAGCAAACCCATGTCTCCTCCTCCCAGCCTTCTGGGCCAATTTTTGGGTTGCCCACGGGACCTTATAAACAGAACAGCAAAGAAGAGGCCAACCCTTCTTCAACATCCCCAAAACCTACATGATCCCACAATGAGCACAGGAGAGCACAGGCCTTCGGGGCTGCAATCCCAAATGTTGTCTGCTTGGCAATGGAGTAGAGGGGTGCCTCCTCAACTTTTAAGTAATTAAAATTTATTTCACAACTTAAAAAAAAAAATTTTGAAGCACTGCTGTCCTGTTACTGATTGAGTCTTTTACTATTTAACTCCTGATTAGCTTTTTATACTGGAGAAGGCTGTGCTGACATTTCTTGGCTGCTTTCCTCTGTGGGTGTAGCCCTCCATCCCTGTGAGGTATAAGCATGTGAATCCAGACTAAAATCAGATTTACACCAGTATATTATAAGTGGAGAAACAGGCCTAAGGTCAAAGGTTTGCATTGAGGAGGAGTGCACTTACAGATGTTTACAAATCTAGATGTTTTCTGCAAGTAAAGAAGCAGGGAGTCCCTGGGTGAGCAGTTGTTACCAGCTCTAGGGAGGCTAAAAAACTGGTAGTACCACACTCCAGCTGCCTGGAGAAAGACGAATTGAGGATATGTTCATGTCACTTGGAAGATACCCACAAATCTTGTAGTACTTTCAGATCAGCCGATGTGACTTGCAGAGCTGGCAGCTGGGGAGTTTATCTTGCTGGGTGTGTTGGAGTGTGGCTGGTGATATTTTTGGTGCTCTGGACTGAGAGACTGAGGTCAGCAAAAGAGACTCCGACATCAGTAGAGTTACATCAGCTTGTATCAAGTGAGGTTTCAGTCTGTGCACAGTAGCAGCAGGTTATCTTTATAAGTCATTGCTCAGGTGCCTCCTCCAAGATCTGCACTAATCAGAGCTACCCCTTACACCACTTCAGCATAGAAAACAAGGCCTGTATTAGTCACACACTGTTTTCCCCACCTGGAAAAAATCTTAGGTAGATTCCACTTGAAAACAAAGGGCAATTCCCTGCCTATTTAGTGTTAAGTCAGAATGCCACTTTTATTTTAGATCCAAGCCCCAAATTTCCATATATTGATGCATTCCACCACAAAATTCAAGCTTCAAGATCAGAGGACCCCAGCTAAATGTCAAGATATTTCCACACAAAAGAAAAACTGGATTTGCCCTCTATGTAAGACACACAGCAGATAAAACCAATAATACCTTATCTCCTCCCGTGACTTCCTGGCCAGGAGCAGCAGCAATATATATTAAGATATCAATTGACTGTTTATAGGATTAAGTAAGGAATAGCTGAAATCAGTCCTTGCTTTTATTTGAGTTTAATTCATCCAGTCAGAGATCTGTGTGGTAACCACCTATAATAGAGTAATAATAGCAATAATAATAGAGCTTTGCACTTTTACAGCGTCTTCCACTGAAAGTTATCTGTGTGCTTCATAAACATTATTCTTGCATCCATTCCTTCAATTCCTCCACTTTCTCGTCATCTTTATCTGTAGAATCTGCAGTAATATGATAGCATGGATGGCCTTACAAATAAACCAAGGCAAGCTGTTACTTCAATGAAATATAGAAAGAGCAAGGTAAAGTTATGTGAAAAATATGGGGGAAATTCAGTATGATATGAGGTATGTATGAATACATGGTATATATTCATTTTGCTAACATATTATGTGCTCAGTTAAGGATAAAAGAAAATCCATACATTCTGTTAGGTTCACTGATATTCTTACATTAAAGGAACATAAATCAGCATGCACCACTCAGCATGTCGGGTTTCTGAGACATAAAATTAAGAGGAAGAAAAATATCAGTGGAGAAAGTTTGGAAAGACATGGGTTTTGTTTCTTTAGAACACATAATATTTTCTAAAATCTCAGTCTTATGAGCACATATTTCACATGTGAGTAAGTCACAGCATTGTAAGGTGGCAGGAGTTGTAGGCTTGGGATTCCAATTTGAAACTCCCCAGAACAGCAGGGCTCCCTTTGTCTGGGGTTATAGGGCAACCAGCTCACGAAGCACAGTTATGAGACAAATAAGAAATACTAACAAATACTGACACAGGTTTGTATTCAGTGTCTTGAACTGACTTCAGAACAAGGAAAAGAAGACGTTATTTTCTCCAGGAAGTTCATCCCCGGAATGTTAGCCTGTCTTGGGTGGAACACTTTCTAGCGTGAAATGCTCTCCAAGTGTATAGCAGCACAAAGCCCATATAGCACTAAGCTTGTGGTAATGGCTTCTTCTACCTCAGTGCTTTAATGTAAAGTGAAAGGTAAACAAAATTTAAAAGACAAGGACAACACCTGAGAATGCATAAAATTATGCAAGCAGGCAGATCTGAGAGAAAAATGCACAGTAAAGAGGAGTTTTGTAAATGGAAAGGGCTTCTAAGCAGGAAAATCCCAATGTTCCACCAATACCAGAGGCCTCTTACACTGCGTTAGGTTTGAAGACTCTCCACAAAGAAGCTGGTCCCTCTGTGACTAAGTGGCCATTTCCTTTTCTGGGCAAATCCAGGTTTTAATTGAGCATGGCGAAATACTGGGGGAGGCATGGATAGCAGAAGGAAAGGGAACAGGCAGTGGACTCCAATGGAGGACCAGGACAAGTAAGAGAACTGTGGTCCATGCCTCAACTTCTCTATGCATAAAATAGCAGCATTAGGAAGTATCTTCCTGTGATAGGTGTATTGAGAGGGGCTCTGTGTGTAAATATCAAAACTTCTTCCAGCTATTACTCCCTCAGTAATTTCATTCTGCCCTCCCCCTTTTCTCAGTATGACAGTGACTGTAGCACTAGCCCAGTAATTGGATATTTTCATGCCTCAAATTCACTGGTATTTAATTTTTATATCATTCTCAGAACCTATCACATATTTGTTTTGATTTATTCAATATTGATCCTTTCTCTGACTTTCGAGCAGCTATCACCTTCCCCACCCGTTCCCAGGGAATCTGCCAAGCCAGCAGTTTGTGATTTTGTCATAATACATGTGTTTCATTTGCCGAGTGGCTGTCACAAGCATCTCACAAATGTTACATCCCCTCTTTTTATTCACATGTTCTGTATATTCAGTGTTCCCAGAGATGGGCTTTTCTTTTGTGGAGAAGCAAGGCTTTTTGTATCAGTTTGCAGGATACAAATCTAAACCTGTTTTAGGAGAGAAAGAGGAGCTTTATTTTTGCTGGATTTGAATAAATGCTCTTATCTGGCTTTCCACAATTCACTATGCACACGAGAGCAGAAAAAAGACAGCTGACTGAGGCGAACCCGGGGACACATTTTCTGAAGTGCCAAGGTGGCTTCAGCAGGTTTCACTTTGTTAGCTGTCACTTGCATTTTGCTTGCTCATGGCACACAAGCACGTCCCCATTTCAGAAAATCAGTGTAAAATATTCTAAACTGCTTTCCCCAAAACTATTGGTCGCTAGTTCTGTGTCTCACTGATGGGAGTCTTCTACAGCCAGGCCATGAGAAGATGGCCAAATATCACCAGTCTAAACATTTTACTTTTAGGAGTTACCTTCTTCCAAGGAAACATAAAGCAAAGCCCATACCAAGCTATGTTAAGAGCACAACCAGCAGACCAAGGGAAGTTCTCATCCCCTTCTCTTTAGGCCCATCTGGAGTACCACCTCTCTCAACTCTGGAATTCAAAGAGGATATTGAGAAACTGGAAAGGTCCCAATAGAAAGAGATCAGGATCATCATCACATGAGTGTTGAAGAAAGATTGAAGCAACTGGTCTTCATTAAGAAGGTGAAGAGGAGGCTGGGAAAGGAGGTCTTTAGTCAGTATTTGAAGGGTAGTCACAAAGTCAGTGTTGCAAGGGTAGTCACAAGGACAACTGGGCTGCTCTTCCTGAGAGTGACAGACAGTAAAACAATGAGCAATAACTGATGCCTAAAGAATTCTTTCTTTTTATATGTATTTTTATATATTTGCAGCTTTGTAGATTTTTAACAAATAAATGCATAGTTTCTATCATTTACTTACTCTTTAGAATAGTAGACTACCCTTTCTAACACATTATGTCACATTCTTGAAATTCTATTTAGTCTTATTTCCAAGAAAAGAATTTCTAACAAGGACATCTTGTTTTACACCAGCACTTGGGAGACATAACAAAATATAGGGCGAAGAACCCCTTGGAGTCTCTCCAATAGGGCAGGTCCCAGGGTGGGTTCCCAGGACAACTGGTCTCCTATTAGATGTACCTGCTAGATACACTAATTAATTAAACTTATAAAATTGTGATAGTCTGATGCACCTGAAAGATTCATTAAAGAATTGCTCTCTTTATCAGCCACTTAAATATTGTTTGGCGAGTTTTTCTTTTGATTCCACTCAACATAACCATGAGCTGTGGCTCAGAAGATTCAGAATAGACAATAAGGAACATTTACTCACTGGAGAAGTTCCTAGTGTAGGAACAAGCTACCCAAGAGCTGGTATATCAGTCCATGGAGGCTTTCAAGACTCATCAAGAAAAAAAAACAAACAAAAAACAGATGAGACATTATCTGGCCAGTTAGTAATAGCTGTGCACTGAGCCAGAGGCTGAACAAGATGACCTCCAGGAGGTCCCTTATATTTCAGACTTTTATGGTCAAGAAGTGTTATGAAAGTTCAAAGGAACTTTTCAAGGAGCCCTCTGAGAGCATACATGTATACACACTAACAGAGGGAGAAATCAAACAGGGCTTCCAGTACAAACAGCTTCTCAAGATATTCTGCCATCAAAGTTAAGCTCCTGTGATCTCCACAGGCATTTGAGACATGAAGAAGGGTAGAATATAGAAGTCTGAGAAAAATAGTCCCTGTGTTGTTTACACTCAAATTTTTAGTCTTATCTTCCTATAAAATTCTTGTATCACTTGGAACCCCCCAACTTTCTGCAGAAGCAACTGCCAGCTTCCTCCTAGTTCTTCCCTAAATGATTTCTTTTCTTTAAACTGTTTTCCCTTCTTGTGAGCTTGCATTCTTTCTAATTCCACATCCTGACATTATTTGGGTTTTGTCTCTATTCTCTCAGGAACATGCCATCTTGTGTAAACCCGAGATCTGGCTCCTTATCTCCAGTAATTTCCACTCTCAGCAGCCTCAGAAATAACTGGTTAATTAGAGGCATATGCTTGGGGGCTGCGTCCATTTCCACAGTTTATGCTGCATCACTCAGGGGAAGTAATGGTGGAAAAATCTATCCTTTTCTATGGAGGAATACCTTTTGTTTGTCATACCACCCCAGGCAGCTTACAAAGTAAAAGATGGTTTTGCACAGGGAAATTCAGAGATGGGGCAAAATTTTGCATGGATTCTTTTCAGTCAGCATTTCGCCGCATTACCATTTCTGCTATCGCGTCCAGTGTCACCAGGGAACGGTTCAGCATAAACACCTCCTGAGGAACTGTTCCAGAGCCTAATGCCAACCTGAGACAGCTGCTGATGCTGAACAACATCATCAAGGGCCCACTGTCCCTTCCTGCCACTCCTCCTCCTTCACTACCAGTGAAAGAACTATGAAAAGACCAAGAGCTGGTGTACAGCCAACAAGAACTAAAGATCTTGCAGCTGGTTGTACCACCTGTGCCTTGTGAAATTCCAGCCAAAACAACGTCCCCTCCCTCCCCTCAGATAACCCCTTTATTAGAGGGAAGGGCATCCCATTTGATAACTTTATAAGCGGGAGGGGCACGTGCACAGCAGCAGGTATGGAAGGCAGTCCCTCCTGCTGTCGCCAGTGGCTGTGGGCGACTGCTCTCCTGTCCCTTGTGGGTGTGCTGGGCCTCTCGGGGCGAGCAGTCGCGTACGTTCAAATCCACACGCAGCGTGCAAGCCACATTGTGCCAGATATATATAGCTGCTCAATGCCACCCTGCTGAGCCAGTGCCAGGACAGATCACATGGTGCCGGCTTTATTTGGGCTGGTTTGAGGGAGATGTACAGAATCCATGAGTGAAAGCGCTGACACACGCGACTCTGACACAAAAGGAAGAATCCTTCACTGTGGGCCATAGAGCAAATCCAGTGTTCTGGATTCCCCCTTAATATCAAAGGGCATTACCCGTGTGTAGTCAGAGCACATTGTCTCAGGGCAGGTTCTGCCACACAGCTCTGAGGGCAAAATTTTGCTTGAAGACTGTTAGAAATGCATTTAATAGCTAAATATAGCTATTAGTTGATAACATTCTTCGAGCATCAAAATATTAGACCTATTTGGTTTTATCTTTTATTAGCAACTAATGTTTTGATTAATAATGTTTATTTTAACTGGACTAGAAATGGCAGAGAAACAGTTAAGATGGAAATATGCATCTTCAGTCCATCTCAGTCACATATCTATTTCAATTTGTGTGTTTTCACACGTGGCACAAGCTTACACTCTTGTCTTGCTTGTGTCCATGTCCTTGTTTAGATTCAATACTGGGGGATACTAGAGTGAAAAAGATCCTAAGTAAGCATGTCTGGATACAACCAGAGTTGCTGTGATTACAGTGCACACCCTGGTGACTAATGAGAGAGGTGAGACCTTACTTTTTGTGAGTGCTTGTTCTAAAGGGAGGCTTCTGATGCCAGCAGTAGCCCTGCCTTCAAACACATAACTGACCAGCTTTGACTCTGTTCAGTGAACGGCAGCAGCATTCATATATAGTGGCTCATTTGAAAATATCAGCATTTCAGCTTTTTTATCCAATTAAAAACATCTGGCACTAGGGTGATCCAGCTGGCAGCCCATGGCTCCATACCTAAGTTGTGGAATGGCTGCACCCGTGGTTGCCTCAGCAGAGACCAAGAGCAGCTGCTAGAGCAGTGCTGAAGGCTGAGCGTCTCTGCTGCATCCCTGCATTCCTGCCCAGCTGAGGGTTTCTAGACACCCCCTGGAGGCAGGATTGCTGCCCTGGACACAGCTGGAGGCTCAGAGAGTGGGCATCTCTTCCTCCTGACCTACAGCAGGGAAAAGTGGGCTAGGGGCGGGAGGACCAGTTCCTCTGCTCAGAAGTTTGGGGTTTGTCCTGTATGGAGTAGCTGGAAATCTATTGTCTATTTGAAGTTGATCTCCTATTGCGGGTGACCCAACATTGTACTGGAAGCACTGGGAATATTTTAAAACAAGCTCTCAAGACAAAAACTGCTTGGCAGGAGGATTTCATTTTGCACACTCAGTTTTCCCTAGAAATTTCTGCCACAGAATTTGTACTGTTCCCTACTGACTCCTCAGGGTGGTACTGAGAGGAAATACACCATGACCTTCATCAAAATAAGAAGTACTATTAATACAAGTCCTATTCTTTCTCTGCTTTCCTCACAGAGTTGAGCGAGGCACAGGAATCATCAAATTAAATGGCTGGGTCAGCTTAATGTAATAAATCTATTAGTTCATATCATCATATATTTGATTTATACTACCCCAGACAATTACTAGCATGTCATTTCTTTGTTTAGGGATTTTTAATTTGAAAGTGTTCTAATCCTTAGTGTCAGCTGTTCCTGGTGGGTGATGACATATCTACTGTGAGTGAAACATTCTGATGACATATAGAGTGTAGGAATCAAATGTCATAAGCATAAATATTTAAGCAATAAGACATGACAGGTAGAGCGTTTCTTGGCGATTATCACACACCTCGGGTGGTGTTATGACGAGGCATTTGTCCAAAGGCCAACTGACTTTAACGCACTAAAAGTAGCATGATTGCCTGGAAACGTGCTACTTGAAGTGTCTTATTGACATTTTCCCCTTCTCTTGATGATTTCTTCATTTTCCAAAGGGAGCCCCAAGGAATTACCATTTCCTTCCTTCAAGACAAGGAAAGATTACACCTCAAAAGGTCTGAGCACATGAAGTTACATGGAAAGGCAGCCTGAGAGAAGATGGACCTAAACCTTAATAGACGACATTCACCGCCCACATTCACAGTTTGAATGTGGCAGGTGTGTAATTTCCTACCATAATAAGTGCTTTCTGAATTAAGAAGACACAGTCAGCATGGCAATGAGGAGCCAAGTAATTTCTTAAGCAGCATTCAAGCTACAGACAACTTTTGAGGAAAAAACACCACATCATCTTCACTTAGAGGATGTTTTCTATAGCTCCTTGCTCTGGTTTTATAGCATTACCTTTTCTATGTGTGATATAAGGCTGTGCTGTGAAAAACAGGAGGGTTAGTCTTGACTGAAAACTTATCAAATACATATTTAATCCTCAAAGTTATAGCTTCAGTTCAATCATCCAGTACTGCCGAACACTGAGATAAACCAGCCTGGCATTGCTACGAGCAACTAGACAATTCACACCTCTGGAGTTCATGTCTCAGGACTTGTTTCATTTCTGTCTGAACTGGATGATGGTAATTAGAACGCTATACACAAAAATAGATGTTGTGAACCTTCATTGCCTCTGGTAATTTTTACCTATTTGCTTGCTGTGAAAGACAGGAAACATACGGAGGAATTTGCCAATTTGGCCAGATCTGCACCATCCATGGTAATTTCTGCTGTGATCACAATATCTCGTCTTTTTGCATAAATACTTGGCTGGGCTTAATACAAATAGGTGGAAGGATATATACACATCTAGTGCACCTCACTGAAGAAAACAATGGGCCACATTCATAGTATGAAATTAAGAGTTGCAATGCAAATTTTAGGCATAACTGACTCCCTCAGCAACTCAGTTCCTTGGCATTGTTCAAGCAGAGCCTGGTTTTCATTTCACAGATATCTAAATCATGCTTAACTTTTGCTTTTGGATTGAAAGGAAAATGCCACATCTTTTTCTTTTACCTCCACCAACCACAGAGCTCACTGAAATAATAAAGAGTGATGGCAGTAGCCACAATATTTTCATGAGACACTGATGTTTCTATGGATCACTTTCTGCCTAGTGCTAAGGTGAATCCCTTTGCTTGAGAGGAAGGAGCCATTCTGTCTGACCTGTCTGCAAATCTCCAACTCTTCCTTCCTTGGCTGTAGCTCCATAGCAGCTTCAGCACCAAGGTTCAGGTTTGTTCCTCAGCCTACAAAACCCAGAAGTAGCACTCAGCCTCATTAGCATTTAACATTCAAATCACAGGAAGGCCAACAGGACCATACCATGCAATAAAGTAACAGAAAAATTCAGAGATGGAAAAGACACCAGCGAAGTTTTCTTTGTGATCATTGTTTAACACTGTAAGTAATGAAATATTAATGAAAGTATGCTACTTTCATTTTGTGAGCAATTTAATTCAATTAAAAATAAATGGATCTCCTTGGCTCAGTGGATATACTGATATTCAGCACTGCCCTTAACTTAGTTTCAACAGCATTTAAACCCAGCACAGCACAAAGTACAGCGACTGAAACATAGCCCCCAGCTAACATCGTTAACTCTTGAAGTCCCAGTGGCACGATTCTGTCACCCTGCTGAACCAACACGGCCTCTCCCAGGGAGTATTGGCTGTGCAGTTTAACTTGCAGGAGCAGTCATTTGTACCCAGTGTGTTAGCAACGATATCTTGCACTGGGGCACTGTTTTCTTGAAAGGAAGTAATTTCAGAAAGACTTAGCAGGCCTGCATGGGCCTGAATCTGCTAGCATGCCGTGATCTGGTTAAGTAATATATCTGGGAACTTCATGTCACATAATGTAGAACTATTCTTTTATTGCACTGAAAGAGCTGTTTTAGATTCCCTCTGAGCCCATAGGCCATGTCTTTCTGATAATAAGAGTGTTATCAATGCTTTAATATTGAACTCAAATCTCTGCGTGAGAGAGCATCTAAGAGCTATTACTCAGTGCTGAAAGCAAAACCCAACTGTTCTGAATGGGGAGGAAAATGCCAATCTGTTGACAAAAAGTTAAACAGAGGTGAAATCTAAACTCTGGCCAACATTTTACAGCCTTAGTGCATTGTTAACTTTTCAACTTATCTGTCAGGAATAGGAAACTAATGTTTAAAAACAATGTATTGCTTTTACGAGCAAGGTCAGCATTTGTTAGATTTCAGGGTTATGCTGAGCACAGCCAGCCAGGGATACGCAGAAAGAATTGCTTCAGCACCCATGGCCTGAGGTTTTCCAAAAGTTAAAATGTACAAACTGATTTCATTCCCCTTTTTTCCACACAACCAACAGGAGCTCTGCTCTAACATTTTTATTCAGCCTCTATTTTCACGTGTGGTAGTACAAGCTGGAGGTTAACATCTCTCAGAAGGGGCTGTGGAACAAATCCTAGGTCGGAGAAATGGCTGCTGCATTTTGCTTTTGGGGGAGCTCGGGTTCAGGGTCACTCTGCTCTCTTCCAGGGGCGAGGTCCAGATTTGTGCGTCTGCCCCTTGGACAATGCCAGGCTTTGTTCGAGCAGCAAAGCATCCTTGCTCAGCCATGCAGTTCCCAAGGAGCTGTGTAGGTAAGATAATACAGGGGAATTGGAACAGAGAGTCATTCTCTGTGAGAGAGAGACAGAGATCTTGTTCAGAAAACGTGGTTCAAGGGTGTTTTCCCTATATGCTTTTATATTAAATAATCCCACCCCACACACTCAGGAAGGATTTGATCCATGAAGCAACTGCATGGACTAGCAGCTCATGGTGTGTCATTAGACACAATCTGTGTGCAACATCCACTGCACAGTAAACTGGACAATGAGAGAGAAGAAATTAGTTTAATGCAAAACAAAGAGCTTCTAAAACATGTGCAGTGTATGCTGCCACATTCATGGATTTGCTTTCCTGACAGATACATCCTCTCTCTTTCATTAGTAGCAAACAGGTAAGCAAGACTTACCCTTTCTTGCAAGAACCAAAAAAACTCATGAATGCCAGTTTAGGTGCATTTGGGTGGAAATCCCAGTAACAGAGGGGTATTTTTTATCATTCACATTGAAATGAAATTTATTTGTCATAGAATTAAGAATATATGTGGATTATATACAAATAGGCAAAAATTGCTTCCATGAAAAAAAACCACAACAGAGTATGATATAGGTGATAAATCGCATAACAGAGCTGAGAAATTGCAAATACTCAAAAATGACCAGCTTTTGAACAAGTTGTACATTCAGGTTTGCCTACAACACATAATACTTAAATACAAGTATAAAAGCCACACAAAAACTAAAAGGCGCAACAGGTCTCGTAAACAATCTGGGATGAGATATTTGACATGGTTCTAGTTAAGGTATTCTTAATAATACTTAAGGTATTCTATTTTGTACCTTCTGCCCCATGTGCTTGGAGACTTCCCAGCTTGTTTTAATCTCTCTAAGCAAATGAGAGCCCTCAAGGCTCATTAGGGCTATTTACACAGTTCTTAACTGGAAAAAAATAGATCTAAAAAATTAATAAATAAATAAATTGATGTGGGGTATGAATGGAAAGTTATGTTTAAAATCAATTTCCATGTCAACATGGACTTCCCTGGGTCTACGTCAAAAAATAACCATGGGGAGAAAAAGAAAGAAATATTGAAAAGGAACAGAAAAAAAAAAAAGGGAAAAAACTATGAGAGTTAAGAACAGTGTTAATGACAAATCAGAGATAGCGGATTCTGTAAAAAAAACATAAATACAACTCAGAGAAGAAGGGAATCTCAAGACCAGTGATTTAGTCTTGACTCTCCACAGGCAGACATTTTTCTGATCTTCTCATCATTTGTAAAATAAATGTAATGGCACCTTCTTTTTCCCTCAAGTTATTGGTTCTATTTCTCTAGGCATGGGATATCTCTTCCTGTGGATGTACACTTCTGTGGTTATTAAGGGAGAGAGACAGGGACTCTTGTTACATGGGGCTAGAGGAGCATTTACAATCATATTGATCTCCCAGACACGCAGGTGCAACTACTTATGGCCAGCCAGTTCCTGCCATCCATATACACATGTTCCTTTGAATGGCAGATTGTACCTACCCACCCACCCCAAAATAACATCTATCTGATTAGCATAGCACCTGGGCTATCCACATTTTTCAGTGCTGAGCCACTTCTTGGAAAGCAGGGCCTTGCTGCTAGAAAGGGGAGGGGAAAAAATGAATATTGCAATAGAGGTTATAAATTGCCAAGTGGCCAATTCAAGTGATGCACATGAAAGGAGAGAAGGAGATGATCTTCTCATCACATTTCTTCCTAGACCCTGAGACTCTGTCAGCAGAAAATGGGGTCCTTCTCAGCCCAAAGCAGGTTTCAATCTGTCTTGTTGTATGTTTCCTTATAAGTATATTGCTCCAAAAAAGAGAGCTCTAAACTGATCCATTTACATCTTGGAAGGCTGAACTGAAGGCTGAGGAGGAAGCATTTTGTGGTCACTGACACCACAGCTGAGGTTCTCAGCTCTGGTGGTCTCAGATGCACCATCAGCATGGTGGTCTCATAGCGCTTCAGCTAAATCACAAGGAATCATGTATGCAAACCGAAGTGAAAAGTCAGCTTTGCATCCATGGTGTGCACTCTGCATTGCAGCCAAGATACGTGTTTCTGAGCAAGATAAAAGTTAGAACAGGCTTTGAAATTATAATCCCATCCAGTAGTGCTGACTAACTGAACAACATTTGCTTGGAGCATTCAAGATTCAAATATATAGACACAAATATTCTCCAGAGCTGCAAAATATAGGCTAAGCACCAGAATCTCTATCTTGAGGTTTCATCTAGTCCTCAACAGTGTATTTTTTAAAAATTCACAAATTTCCAATAGCATGTGAATAACAGGATACAAATATAACATTGTTCAGCAGTAACTATTAAACATGGCCTGCAGCTGTACCACCTGAGGCTCTGATCTTGACAGCTCTCACATGTTACAAAAGACTTGACACTGGCCAGAATTTGGATTAAAATCCTCTAAGGAAAATATAAATGCTACAGATTTTTGCAATTCAGTAGGAGTTCGTAGTGTTTGCAGCATGTTGTAACTGAAGACTTTTAAAGGCTCTTTCACTTCTTGGGGCAAGTGTGTTACCTGCCACATTCCTCCTCAGCTATGAAATCACTTCCCACTTCTCTGAATTCCCCTCTATGATTTCCACATGACATTGAAATGTCCAAGGCTAAATTGTCAGGTACTGTGGCTGTGTGATCTCGAACAGTTGCTGCTTTTCACTCCAAAGGTAACTGCATTACCACAGAGGGTAATCACTTCCTATGGATGTAAAGTCTCTAATAAATTGTTTGGGATCCTTTGAGATGACATATGCATGAAACACTGCTTTTAATACAGTATAGAATTCAAATAACAATTATGTGAATCAAAGATGGCAATAAGAAAAATGTCTGCTTTTTGCTGCCTATTTATCTGTCTTACCCCTTCCCACAGAAACCACAATTTGAACACATCTGCAGAGTTAGATACAGGGCTTCACCTTCATATAATCTGGCAGCTGGAGGTGGTTTTCCCTCCAAATAACCCCTTCAAAAGCTTTCGAGTTTCACATTTGTTCCCTCAAAGAGTCTTCAGTGGGAGCAGCAACACTCAAACCCTTTCCTTCATTGGCAGTGATTGTTTCCCTTGCTTCTCTTCCCTTACCTTTTGTGGTGAAAACTCCCTGGTACCGATCCAAGGAAATTCTGTTATATGCTGACATTACCAGGTGACAACAAGGTCGGGTCAGGTGTTTGATACCCAGGTCTTTGCATGTAATTATCAGGTGGTATTACAGGTAGCTGAGGCTCAGCACATTTTGAAGGGTTATGATGAAGCAGCTTCTTTACTTGTCCAAGCTTTTTCTCAGTGAGCTTTTTAAAGAGACAGGTGGAATTTGATTCCTAATTCTATGCCTCTCTATGGTCAAACTTGGAGGTTACTTTTTGTGCAACTAAAAATTGTGAATAAGCAACGAGTGGGTTTGTCAGCTCAGAAAGGTGGTAGTCAATAATATCTGTCAGTGGTAAAGCATTCTATGAAGTTTTGATATTTGCCACCAGATTTCTTCTCTGATGTTAGCAGATCAATCCCCGTTCTCTAAATCTTCTTAAAACCTCAAACGAGTGCTGCTTTCAACTCTTGAAAGAAAAAGCTATCCACTTTCTAGTTTTTTTCTTCTACGTCCAGAAAACAGTCCGACAGAAGCTTCTTAAATCAACGAGAAGCTTCACTTGGGATTAGAGTATCAGTCGGTGGATCTGACCAGACCGGAGTTAAATTACATTTCAAAACAACATTTTAAATACTACAATCACCATTTCTGAGTCTGCCTGCACGTATTTTGGTCCGTTTGGTTTGTCTTTTAAGCTCAAAACCTTGCCGTCGCTGCAAAGTTTCTTAAGTGTAAATCTAATCTCAGTGTTTTCCAACAGAGGGAAAAAAGAAGAAGAAGAAGGAGGAAAAGCGGGGGGTAGAAACAACTTTCTAAGTGACGGCGGCGGCTTTGGAAGCTGCGTTTGTCGGCCGGGCGCTAAACCAGAGGCTCACTGACACCCAGCGGCTGCGGCGGAGAGCGCAGCGCCGCCGGCACGGAGCGCGGCGGGCGGGCAAGCGGCGCGGCCCGGCAGGCAGCGGGGATGCCCTGCGCCTCAAGGAAAACTTTTTTACTTCATCGCAGGGACCTCTACTCTTCACTAATTTTGCCACTCTTCCTTCGCTCTTCTTTTTGCCGCTGCAGGATGACCCGCTCTTGAAAGGCGCTGAGCGCCCGTCTCTCCCGGCTCCGGTACCTCTTCAGGTGCTTTCATAGTCAGAGTCCAAGGGTAAAAACTAGCCCTCCTTTCATGCCCAACAAGGAAAATTATGTACATGCCACACTGCAGTATTTTTCTTCCTAAAGCCTTTATTTTAAAAAGGTTTGATGCTCCAGAGGGCAGTCACCTTCTTAATTCACACAAATACCAGTTACACGCAGACCAGAAGAGTATGGCGTTCTCTTATCTCCACAGCTGCAGAGCCGTGGTGCTCCTAATCACCGGGGGGGTGGGGGGGTGTGCCCGTGGCTAGGAGGGCTAAGGCATTTCAGGGAAACAGCTGCTGATCATCTGAGAAAAATACAAGAGTAGGAATTGGCAATAGAGGTACAAAAACCGCAGGAGGCAGAGGCCGAGAGAAGAAAAAATACTAAAACAAAGTATTCGACCTCCATCTCTTTGAATACTATAAAAATGGGGCAAAATAATTGCACATAGAACAGTGGAAGCAGTCACAGAAGACAAGTATCCAGTGCCTTAAAAAAGCCCGTATAAACTGACCTTAGCCTTTAGTGTGCAGTACCTGAGCTGCTCCACTGAACATCCTCTAACTCTGAGGATATTCCTGGTTGGAGGACTGAGGATTGTGTCTATCTCAACACCAGTTGTTTGAATAAAGGAAAAAAAAAAAAAGAGTCTGTAGACTCCTGGAGCTGCAGGACTGGATGCGCAACCAAGCATTTGTTGGCACACCTCCAGCAGAGACAAAAGGCACCTCCGATGTGAAGATGGGTGTAACTGTGCTTATGCCCAAGATTTACAGCCCCTCTTTACCCAGTACATGTAGTTCGTAGCAGCAACAAACCAGAGCTTTGCCTCTTTTGATACCAGGATTCTTGCCATGCTCAGCACCACAGTTTCTGGATGCTTGATGAGCATCAAAGGGAAAGTGAAAAGTCAGTCTCACCACACAGACTTTTAGTTCTCATCTCTGAATTTTGAAATCTGTATTCTTTTACTGGAGCAGTAAGAGGAGGAATTTCCTACCTTATTTGAGGCTTGGGGGAGTTGTGTTGAAAAGATGCAGTTCTCATTTCTCCTGCAGTTTGTGTGTATGAGACAAAACATTAGGAGTGTAAATTTCTGGTTTAAAAAACAAAATTTGAAATTTAAACCAGAATTGTATAATCCTGACTAGCAACAGGTCTGCGGCTGTTTACATGCCTTAAGCTGTCCACGTGCTGAGGACCCAGCAGCTGCTGGGGACTTCACAGCACACACTGGAGCATCCTTAGAGTAAATGGAGATCCCCCATTAGCAGCTGGAGGTGGACACTGTCTTAGAACAGGGCTGGGCTGGCCCAGCCCAAGGCAGCCCAAAGGACTGCAGAAACATGCACTGGTCACAGTGTGCATTGTCACAGTGTGCATTTGATTTCCTTGCATGGGTTTTCTGGCTTCTCTTCAGATGTTGCTATCAACTTTTGCAATCATCCGGGGAGGAGGTTTGTTCCTCCCACAAGATCTGGAGTGACAGCCCCATGTGTGACACTAATCTTTTGACAGAAAATTCCTTCAGTCTCTCTTCAATAAGCATCCCAGCAGGACAAGACAATCTGGAGACAGTGCAGTCTAGAAATTTTGACAGAAAAGTCATCTAAAAAATGTGGGATGCTGTTCTAAATTTAAAAGAATGAATTATTTTGTTGGGGTTTTGTTTTGTTTTTGTAGAGAAAATAATTCCCTTGTTTTCTTCTTTAGCAATTTGCATTTGAATAGGTGGATCTGTTCTTTACATTACTTTTGAGAGCCTGCATTTCCCAAATTCCTATCACACCACTGGGCTTTCAAGGACAGGAGGGAAGCCAAAACATTTCCATCTAATGCAAACATGGATTACTGGAAGGATGTTCTCATTTTTTAAAAATGTACTAGGAGCAACAGCCAGGTTTGCTAACACCTTCCCTGCAAGCCATCGCTTCCTTGGCTTGCTGCATGTAGAGAAAGAAAACCTCACCAAAAGGAAAGGGCAGAAGTTCCTGGAATGCCACAGCATGCGAAGAGAGATGAGAAAAGTGCTACTGGGGAGGCAAGCACACCCACAGCAGCTGCAAGGAGAGTGAGCACACTGATGGCTGCAGACTTTTCTCATCAATCTCCACTGATTCAGCATCCTACTTTTTCTGGGGAAGACCACCTCCAAGGTAAAAGATACAGTGCAAGGAGAGAAGATATTTAATATCTCATACGGTAGCAGAGTGGAGATTTCTGCTGCGACTACCCGTTTACTACTTGCAAATCCAAGTTTCCAAATGTCCCAGGTGTGGTTCCAGGAGGCATCTTCAGTTCCAGGAAGCAGACCTCTGTGTTAGCAAAACCAGCGTCCAAAGCACATCTTGCTTAGAGTCTAGATGGAAACTTCATGTCAAATCAAACCATTCTTGCAGCCAATGGATACAACAAAGTCCTGAGAAATGCTGGTGAGCTGAAAGTTGTCACTCTGCGGGTGTATATGTATGTACTTTTTTAGTGTGTGTGTATATATATATGTATATATATGTGTGTATATATATATGTATATATAAATGTATTGCCTCCACTTGACT
>WAAG01013823.1:1395-19692 GCA_013390105.1 Tichodroma muraria | reverse complement strand
TTAAATTTAACATAATAAATCTTTTTTTAATATAAATTTTTCTTTCTTCTTCCTAAAATATCTAGTTTCTAAAGTAATATATGAACAATCATCCTATAATTTCGTTAAGAACTTGAAGAACAAGGCAGATGCAGTATACACATCTTCCCCCTTCTTCTTACTTGGCAAAATGGAATACAGGGATGTTATCTTTTAAGCTGACACTTATATCCATCTAGAATAAGCAGGTTAGAACGGCTCTGTAGAGGATCAGGCTTCCTGTCAGGTCAGTGGAAATAAATGGGAACATTCAGTCTATTATGAAATAAGCGTCTAAAATAAATAGCATTCATCTTTTGTATAGGATGACTTTCCATATAGAGGATGCCCTTATCTCCATTCTCCATAAGTCTACTTCAAAACAGTAACTCTGGAAAGAATCTGTATAGCTACTTTACACCAAAATACGTTAAACAAAATTGATGTATTTATTCAAAAGAGCATATCCAAGGATAATACAAACAAACAAATATAGAAGTTGTTACCAATCACTTCAATGAAAACAAATCCATAGACATAAGCATCACCAACTAAGGTAAGGATTCACAATGGAAAATTACAACTATTTTTGGGTTGTCCTGCCTTCTCTTAACATCTCTTTGAGCATCATGTCTAGTCCCAGACAGAAGATCTATAAATAGTTCCTGAACTCAAAGTCTGAACGTTATGGGATGTAGGAAACCTCAGCTTCTCTCTGTCTAGTCATTCAAGCAGTTATGCTCTAGGGTTACTTGCTAAAGCAGGCTCTTCAGACAAGGCAAAACTTAATTGACAGAAGCATTATTACGGGCTGATTAAGGATTTATAATTAACACCTGTGTGAATATTTAAAATACTTCTGTGGCATCTAAATGTTGGACCTAATGAGGTGGAATGATTCACCACATCCAAGGCATCTAAGCTGGAAAGATATTTTACAGCTGGGGAGAGAGATGCACTTTCAGAGGTGTATTCAGGTCCTCTGACTCATACCTCTGGTGGTGGTCTCTATCCATTTCAGCTTGGGATTTTTTCAGTTTGTTTCCCACTAACAAGAGAGGAGAGTGGGAGGAATTCAGAGTTTATAATGCATATCAGCCTTTCAGTCCTTTGAACATTTTTCCTTTCATGTATAAAACCCTTGTTTGTTTTGTGCATTTAAAATGTGTATTTTTTTTCTTTTGCACACATTGGTGAAAAGATATCTAGCCATTAAAAAAAGCATTTTTTATATGACTTCCATTATCTGAATGATACCTGGTATAGAGGAAAGGCTGAGAAAGTTGGAATTGTTCAGCTTGGAGAAGAGAAGGCTACATGGAGATCTTAATGTGACCTTATAATGCTTAAAGGGGGCTGCTAAGAAAGATGGACAGAAAGTTTTGGTAGGGTCAGTTGCAAAAGTACCAATAGTAATGGTTTTAAAAAAGAGTAGATTCAGATTATCTATAAGGAAGAAATTCTTTACTATAAGGGCAGTGAGACACTGGAACAAGTTGCCCAGGGAGGACGTAGATGAGCCATCTCTGGTTGCATTCAAGATCGGGTTGGATGAGGCTCTGAGCAACCGGATCTAGTGGAAGATGTCCCTGCTCATTACAGGAGATGTTGTTCTTTGTGGCTTTTATTGGTCAATCCAAACTATTCTCTTTCAATCCAAACTATTCTCTGATAGATATCAAGCTAAATATTCTTCCCAGTGCTGCCTGTTTGCAGCTTATTCTCTTTGTCCTTCAGGGGCAGTCTCTTCTGCAAGGTATCATTATCACTAGCTCTCCTTAGAAACTCAAATTCTTCAATTACTTACAAAAAATGTAATTCATTAATTTGATTGATGTGAATGCTCAGAATATTGGTCAAGGAATTGATTGGATCCTCAGTATCTGCAAAGTATTTTAAGAGAATTTCTATTTCCTTCTAACTTACGTCTTTATGCTGTCATTTGTCATTTTTCTATGCATGATAATATACTCATTCTCACAGGAGCTTCTACCATATGTTCAACCACTGCTAAAGGTAAACTTTAAAAAGGCAGGAGTTTTGAAGTGATTGATGTTTCAGAAACAGAAAATAAACAGGAACTGAACAGGTGCCCCAGATACTTTGCCTATAATTCTGTTATATCAAACTTTTTGTGTTGTGTGTAGGAGTTCGGTGATGCCCACCACAGTGATTCACCTCCCTTTATTTTATACTCTGTTTTTCCTGGTTCTCTCCAGTGAGAGGAAAGCAAACATCACAGATGTATATTACATATCTGCTCCTTCCAGAATGAGACAAGTTTTGGTTCTAGCAGACAGCTAAGAACCCATAAAAATGAGTTGTCCTGTCTTTCTCAGACTCAAAACAAATTGACGTGGTTGTATTTCCTTTAGTTTGTTTAACAAACAAACCAAAGAAAACATTAATTTACAGGAAGATGACAGAAAGAAGTTTAAAGCTGATGGCAGTTGTTCTTAGACCCTCATCACAGCAAAATTTTGAGTTATGACAAAAAAGTAACTTTAAATGAGATGTTGCTATGACAGTTTTCTATTTAGCTAAAAATAAAACAGGAGTTTTTGAATTATATTCTAGTTCTACACTTTTCTAACTGAAGTGGGTTTGCACAACATGGATGGCAGTTTGATAATGGCCTGTTTATTATAGGTCCTGCCTAATTTGGGTGTCTAGCTTAGCCAGTTGCCACAGCAGATCAGTATGATGAAGGAAGACGAATCAGATGGCATTCAGATTATATCTGTTAGAACAGCAAAACAATACCTACCATTACTGATAGCTACGCTCATTTTTTTTACTGGACATTCTGAGGTAAAGTTATTTAAGGAACTAATCATTGTTCCAGTAACTTGTATTAATCTATATTTTTGGCTTATGTGATATCACCATAATAAGGTTGTTTACTTAAACCAGTTACATATACATATACATAGCTTAAATTTCAACTAACTACTTACATGGTCCTGTGTCTGTCAAAGAGCCTTTGTTCACTCTCTAGAAGAAGTTTCAAAATGAAAATGCAGTTACTAAGAGAGACAAAAAATGGAAAAGAAAACATGATTCATGAGTTGTCTTAGGTCATCATAAATTGCTAATAACTCCCTATTCCCCTGTCCTCAGACCCTATTATGTCATTAGCATTTAAACCATCTGGACTTCTTTATATAATTCAGAAAAACAGAGCTTGTTCAGACTTAAACCTCAGAGGCAGTGTCAACATCCTAAATATTTTTACTTAATTGTTGTATAATTGTGAACACAATCTCCATAGCTTTAGGAGACCTGTCCCGGTTGCAGAGAAGAGGGGTGGAACTTAGAGCCATGTGGGCCTTGCTAGGTTGCTATTCTGTACGGCTGACATCTTTGCTGGGGGCCATCGTCCCAGGGGGATTAAAAAGGAAAGCGCCCCTGGAACTGCATCATTTTGTCTCCCTCTGTCCATCAGGGAGGTTGTAGGGATCAGCCCTGCAGACTCCACCCTCTGGCACCGATGGCCATCCCCTTGTCGAACCTCGAGAGGAGGCACCGAAAGAGCGGCACCAGCCGGGAGGAGCCGCAGGGAGCAGGGAAGCAGAGGGGAGCCGAGCCGAGCCGAGCCGGGCCGGGCCGAGCCGAGCCGGGCAGAGCAGAGCCGAGCCGAGCCGGGCAGAGCCGAGCCGAACCGAGCCGAGCCAGGCCGAGCCGGGCAGAGCCCGGCCGCGCCGGGCAGAGCCGAGCCGAGCCGAGCCGGGCAGAGCCGAGCCGAACCGAGCCGAGCCAGGCCGAGCCGGGCAGAGCCAGGCCGAGCCGGGCAGAGCAGCCCAAAGCAGCAACGCCAGTGCTGGAAGCTGCAGTGCGGAATCAAGTCCAGCATCCGATGAGGAGGATACTTTTGTTATTAATAATGCTGCTGTTACTGTTTGGCTTTTATTTCATTGCTGTTTGCTTTCTCTAAATTGTTATCCCAATCCATAGTCTCTGCCTTTGTCCCTCTCCTGCTAAAGGGGCAGGGGAAGGGGCGTGGCTTATCTGGAATTTAATTTCCAGGTGGTTTTAAATAAGCACAGTCCTAAACTCCCTTTCAATGCCATTTTAGCATTGCCTCTAAAGTGAAACAATAGTCACTCGCAGGCTTTTATGGACATATTTAGTTCATGAGTACAGATCACTTAAAAGAAGTGGTAGACTTTTTCATTGAGCAACTTCTCATCAGGCAGTATCTGAAGTATCTCTTTAGGAAACAAAAGTTTTACTGCACAGTTTTGCCTTGCTGTAAGTAGGGTTCAGCATTTGTATGACAGTTTTCCTAAACTAAAATAGTCTGCAATCTAGCTTCAGTGTTTTTCATGCCTATTCATTCAATTAAACCTTCCAGCATTGAACTAACGTAGCAGGAAAAAGATTTTATACTACTCTAACTAATTATTAGAAAAGAAGTGAATGAACTGAGACTGTAGAAATGCCAACATTAAGAAAATCAAACTAAGGTATACAATCCTAAGACCTTTACTATAATATCTCTCCAAGCTGGTTGCAGGATGTCTTCATCTGCCCGAAATACCTCAAGTTATTTTAACAGATTTAGAACTGCACAAATCCATCTTTAGGATTTTAATGAAGTCATATGCCCTTGAGCAAAATTCTCCCTCTAGAATGTAGGAAAAGCTGTTCAAAATAGTCATAAGGATGTGTGAGAATTTCAGTTTACAGACATTTATGTTGGAATTAGATTCAATCTTTATGTTAGAGAATCTTTTCCGTATAGGGTTGTCTTAAAATGAAGAATTGCACAAAAATAGAATTTTAAGTCTTTTGACTTTACTTCTTTCATGGAACCTTCAGTTTATAAATTCAACTCTGAAACACAGACTGAGAAATATCCCTTTTTAGCAACAAAATAATTCTTTTCAGAGGAAGAACACTGGTGCATTCATTTGCAAAACTGACATCTCATCAAGTAATGACCCACAGCCTGAAAAAAACTGAAAATAAGGACTGTGTTTACTGATAATAGATTCGTTAGGATCTCTATCCTGCTGCCAGCAGGCACAGGAAAAAGTTTTTTGGCTACATGTTCTGACTACTACTAGTGTTGATGGAAGAACTGAAACATCTCTCAAGAGCATCCAAGTGAAAGGAGATCTTTGTTCTGTGTTCCAGTGGGACTGAAAACACACATTTTTAAACTCAAAGGTGTATGCTCTAAGGAAGACTTAGATGATGTTTGTTAACAGAGGAGGTTCCAACAGGGGAAGTTAAACTAAATGTGTCACTGTCAAATTTATGATGAATTCTAGAGACCCAGACACTTCTAGGTTCCAAAAAATCCCAAAGTAATGCAGAATATGAAGGAAAATTATTTTGCATGTGCTTAACAAAAGCAGATTCATTGGCTGCATAATTTTGTTTGAATAAAATATTTAAATTAAAGTTTAAACTTCTCTTACTTGGAATGCAAAATATTTCCATGGTGTAGCTTGCAAGACATAAAACCCACAAGTATATATATGGAAAGCATTCAGTTATTCTATTTGACCCTAAGCATAGATATTAGCTGCATATTACTGTTTTAAATATCAATATAAATAAAATATTTATTCCAAAGGCATTTCTTCTTTTATGCTCTATTTTAAAAATCTTGGTGCTATGAGTGACTGAGGAAAAAAGTGGGTTCAAATCTGGTTTTATATCAGTTTTAAGAGATATCTTGGGGTGGCCACAGAGATGCTCACATTGCCAAAGATCAGGTGATAAGACATGAACTTTGGTGTACCAGTATGTGTGAAGGGGACTCCCAATGCTGACCGAGAGTGCATTTCACTCTAGAAAGGACCTGGTAGCAAGGATGATGATGAACAGACAGGTTAAACAATAACCAGGGAATTATCAAGGAACTTTTGAATAAGAAGAACCAGCTCTAAAAGTAGTTAAAGAAATATGAGTATTTTGTTGGTGAGAGGAGATACTTTGGAGAGGAAAGATCAGCAATAGTTCTGGCATGACCCTGTGGCACTGGGGCTCTACATGGACTTAGCATCATGGCCCTTCATGAACACCCCCAGCAGTGGAAAAAAGTGCAACATTATGAAAACTGGAGTCCAGGACTACCTTCATCTTGTCTGTCTCTCACAAATAGCCTCATCCTGTTGCTTTTCATGGCTTTCATTCCCAGGGTTAGGTTCTTTCTATACAGCCGTGTATAGAAAACAAAATGGACTTCTTACATCAATCCTTCTAGCACCAGTACTAGTAATAAAAAAGTAAATTAAGACAGCTGTCCACTCTGCCTCTAGTTAACAATTTTTTTTCTCATCTAATGTAGTTTGTAGCACACCCCTGAGATGCAGGTGAGAGAGAAGTTGACAGATAGGAGAGTCCTTCTGCTGATAATTGTTCTGTTTTGCATATCTCTCAAGCCAGAGAGATTGTTATCCTATTTGTTGCTGTCTTTTAGTAGTGTTTACAATACATGTAGCAATTTTGAATTTGTAGTTTGCAGATATAATGAAGAAAAAAGAAAACATACTTGAATTAGGGATGCTAACATAATCAACTTGAAAAAACATGATAGCTTTTGCTTGGTACAAAATAATCTCAGAAGAAATATTTGCTTTACCTCAATTTTATTAATCATATTTTAGTCCATGAAAAATGTTCTGCTAAAAGATCCTATATGATTATGAGATGATCATTGCTTTTAGTACATCATAAATCATGTATTTCCATTGTTGGTCTGTCCCTTTCTTCCACTGTCAAATACTTTAGGCAAGTGAGCCCAAACTCAGATGCTCATCTCCCTCTAGGAAAGTATTTAAACATACAGACATGTAAGCTTAATTTCCCTGCTGAATAGGTTTTAATTCTCCTGCTTAAATATCTCCTACGGTTGGGGCTATAATAGCTCACTATAAGCTTGAAATTTCTCTCTCCATGAGTACATGTGAACAGTTCATCTGTTTCTTTATTGCATCACTCTTAAAGCACATGGAGCCGTACCCTTCCAGTCAAATATGTTAACTCAGATATTTACAACATTTGGATATAATCAGTGTCCCTGGAACCTTTGCTGGAATCATTACAGGGACTTTGGTTCACCAAAAGAACTTTGAAATGCAGGAAGTTTTGCAAAGAATGTTCCTACAGTTTCTTTGCTAAGTTCTCTTGAAGATGTGTATACTTAGGAAATGGTCTCTAATTAGACTGAATAGTCAAGTAACTTACCTGTGCAGTCTGCAGATGCAGTAGAATATGTGGAAATAAGGATGTTCAGTTTGTGAGGGTGTCTTGTTAGCGGGTACTCAACACAAAGGGCTAGGAAAAGATATAGGAGAAATAATAAGTTAAACACCTAGATGCACGTACCCAAATGAGCCATAAATAACAGACAGTATCCAAGATCAGAGATTTCAGGTGCCTGATTGAGACGGGCCATGGATAGAACCACTCAAAGCCTTGAGAATATTCATCCAGATGTTTTGTAACTGATAAGAAGTGGGAAACAAGATTATCCTGACATTTATAATAAAGAAGAAATTTATTATGGGATATTCAAAAGGGCTTATGAGATTGTGGATTTTGTAATAGGATGCTTAGGAGTAGGGCCTAAGAAGTTAGCGTATAAATGAGTTGATGGTCTGGCACACTTGGTTGCATGAGCCCTGGCCATTATCATCACAGTTTGCTGAGTCTTAAACCCCTCCACTTTTTTCTACATTTTGTCATTTTTTGTCACTTTCCTACATGACTGTGGTCAGGGTGTCTGTACATATGTGTGTGACACTTGGCAGTGGTCATGAAGCTGGACTAACTGGTCAGCAGGAAGAGTAGTCTAAGTGGCTGCTGTGGGAAATAGAGACTGTGTGCAGATTAAAGGGCCTTTTAGGAAGGGGAGCTGACAGCTGCAGAGACTGGTACCTGGGGCTGGCTACTGGATAGGCTGATGGTCTAAGGCCAGCGGGAGGGATCCATTTATGGATGGTGCTACCAGATTGCAGCTGCACTAGCCAGTGAGTTGTACCATATGGCCTGGGAGCCAGTTACTGTACAGGCCATGGGTCTGGGGCTGGGTGCTGGACATTCTGGGAGCAGCTACTGGAGGCGTTCTAGAGCAGGGCCAGCCACCAGAATATCCCATTTGTGAGTGCACAAGTGTAGGCTCTGTTAGTAAGCCTTGAATCTAATGAGCCTGCAGTTAAGAATGGGATCATAGAATCACAGATTCATAGAATGGTTTGGGTTGTAAAAGTTGTCTAGTACAACACCTCTGCAATGAACAGGGATATTTTCAACAGGATTGGGTTTCTCAGAGTCCCACACAACCTGACCTTGTAAGGTTCCAGGGATGGGGCATCTAACACCTCTCTGGGAAACCTGTTTCAGTGTCTTGCTACCCACACAATGAAGATTTTCTTGGTCCTAAGCTCCCTGATGGTTTTGCCATCCCTTTAGTTTATAGTCCATGGGGACCTTTCTGAATCACACCTTGCATACAGAGGGAGGGAGCTGCAGACATTGAGCCCCTAAGCCTTATCCTTACTCCCTGCATGAGCCCCAGCCCCATCAAGGTCTTACCTGCCTCCAGCAAAAAAGTGTGTGGAGAACAAAAGCAATCAACATGACAAAGAGAGAGAAGATGGCCACCAAGGTGAACAATCAAGGTCCTAATGCCCCATTTCCTACAGCAATGGGAAGTTAATTAGGTGAAAACTCTTCTAAAGGAGCCGACAGCCCTATCACATGCTACACAGAAAGCCAAACAGCTTCTGGTTCCTGTGAATTTGATCTGGAAGCAGGCACAATTCTTCCTTGACCAGCAAACTGACAGGCTGGTTGGATCTGAGCCACATTAAACAGACCCAACATACCCAATTGACATTACTAAAAGCAAAAAATTATTTTTTGCTATGTCCTGTACCTAGTACAGTAGCCTAGCATGACTGTCTTCTGTATCACTTAAAGAAGGTGAAATGTTCTGATACAGAATTCTCCAAGTACAAGGGAAAAGATTCTTTCTTGTCCACAAAAATGCCCAGAGGAAAATCTAAACTATGAAATCAATTTAGTCCTGTACAGATATATTTTCCTGTTGTGTATCAAAAATACACGGCCAAGCATTATTGATAAAGAACCCATTTCTTTTTATCTTTCCAGCATACTGAAGGGGGAAGAAATGGTAACAGAGGGGAAATAATGTTAGTTCTATTTCTTTTGTCAGCTAGTTTTTCCCATTCTGTTTGGATTTTTGCTGGTTTTCTATTTTGTATCTATATAAGTAGTATGTAGGTTGCTGACAAAATCACTTTTCCTTGGCCTCTTTCAAAACATTGGTAAATATATGAAACACCAGAACAAACTTTGTAGTTTTCAGGGAGGGAAAGACTTTCAATTTCATTGACAAATTTAATTCTTTTAGGACTAAAATGTCACTCACATCCTGGCTCTATCTTGTCATTTCCTTGTCTATTTGTTTTATCCAAAATTGTTAAAGAGCAGGTGTTAACTATGGAGGCAAGTACTACAGAAATCATAGTGCAAAATTACAAGACAAAATTTACCTGTGTTACCTTGTTTGCTCACAAGGGCCAGTAAGATATTACATGGTGGTCAAAATTTATCACTGTTATTGAATCCATTAAGGGGTATTAACTATTAAAATCAATGAAATTTCACTTTTAAATTTATTTTTATAGTGATGGTCTTTGAGGAAGCCATCTAAAAATGTCTTACTTAATCAGTCACATTCTATATCACTTATTTTGAATTATTTTCTTATACCTTAGGAAAAGTATCTTTCCTTGTCTTGAGAAACTATGACAAATAACTAATTCATTGCAAACTGTACCTCAGGTACATTGTTTTTTCTTAACCTTCCTGCTTGTATATCTATCTATATATCTATATATCTATATATCTATATATCTATATAATCTATATCACCTATATCATCTATCTATATCATCTATATCTATATCTATATCTATATCTGTATCTATATCTACATCTATATATATGTTATGTGTGTGTGTGTGTGTGTGTGTGTGTTATCTCAGAATAATAGAATCGTAGAATGGCTTGGAAGGGGACTTGAAAGTCATCTAGTTCCAACTCCCTNTGTGTGTGTGTTATCTCAGAATAATAGAATCGTAGAATGGCTTGGAAGGGGACGTGAAAGTCATCTAGTTCCAACTCCCTGAGGTGGGCAGGGACACCTTCCATCGGACCAGGTTGTCAGAGGTCCATCCAAACTGACCTTGAACACCTCCAGGGATGAGGCATCCACGGCTTCTCTGGGCATCTACTTACAATGCTTCACCACCTTTAAATAATGTCTTTGTAATATCTAATCTAAACCTACGCTCTTTTGGTTTGAAGCCATTCTCCCTTGCTCTGTCACTACATGTAAGTAGTCTCTCTTCATTTTTCCTTAGGCTCCCTTCAGTACTGGAAGGCTACAATCAGGTCACCCCAAAGCCTTCTCTTTCCAGGCAGAACAATCTCAATTCTGTCAGCCTTTCCTCATAGGAGAGGTGCTCCATCCCTCCAGTCATCTTGGTGGCCCTCTTCTGGACTCACTCCAACAGGTCAATGTCCTTCCTGTTCTGGGACCCCAGAGCTGATGCAGCACTGCAGGTGGGGTCTCACCAGAGCAGAGCAGAGGGGCAGAATCCCCTCCTTCTGCCTGCTGCCCATGCAGTTTTGGATGGAGCCAAGGACACATTTGGCTTTCTGGGATGCAAGAGCACATTGCTGGGTCATGTCCAGCCTCCCAGCCACCAGTACCCACAAATTCTTCCCAACATGGTTGCTCTTGATCTCTTCATCACCAGACTGTGTTGATACCACAATCCCAACCCAGGTGCAGCACCTTACATTTGGTCCTCTTGAACCTCATGCGCTTCACACTGTCCCTCTTCTTAAGCTTGTCCAGATTCCTCTGGATGGCATCCCATCCTTCAGGAGTGTCAACTGCATCACTCAGCTTCGTGCCATCTGCACATTTACTGAGGGTGCCTGTCTGTGCCATTAATGAAGATACTAAATAACACTAAATAAGTCCCAATACAGCCCCCTGAGGGACACCACTTTTCACTGACACTCAACGTGACTCCGAGCCATGCACATACTGCATTTTTTACAGAGGACATGAGCACACAGAATTATACTGATTAACTTAATGGGTTAGGGAGACAAAGGATAAATTTAAATTATTCCAAAGATGAATACCTAGTTTTTAATAAAGAGGTACTCAGCTGGCCTCAGTGTACCAAGTCACTTTTCACGAGTCACACTAAGTAGCAACACATAGAGAGCATATACAATACAAATCTTGACAATGTAAAGATCTGTAAAAGGGACGCTGTCATAACATGACACATAGAAATACTTGTCTCAGTTTAGGCCTTCATCTGTTTAAAATTCAATTACTAATGGTGAACATTACTGTTATAATAACTTTCAATGATCATTATCCTGAAACTCATCATCCCCCAAGTGGTTGATTATCATTTTGTCTGGTTTCAGTGAAGAGGAAGAAAAGTATTATGTGCACTTATCCCATTTAAATATTGACATTAAGTATATCTACTTATGTATGGGTTGATATGAAATACAGAGTTCAGTAAATGGAGATCCTTTATATTTCCATTTGAATTTTCAGTTGCCCGAAACAGTGGGAAGCTTAGTAGCTTACTCCTCACTGAGTCAAGTCAATTAGAGCAAATGCTGTTTATTTACCAGCTCAATATATAAACACATAAATGACAATATGGGATATAGTCTAGTATCTTGAACCACTTCCTTGGAGATACTACTTTAAATTTGCATTATGGTTATGCTTTTCAGCAGAAGTACATTTTGACATGTGCTGTCTGGAGGACTCCTTGTGCCTATGGTGGTAGTTTCTATTGCATTGCTCCAAAGAGCAATGCTTGGTTTCTTTGCATTTATCAATTCATTTGTTGAGTACATGTTAACTTTTAGTGTCTATGATATCTTATAACAAGCAAATGAGCACCTTAACTGTGTGCTGTGTAAGGAATCTACTTTGGCTAGCTTAAAGCCTAACACCTGCTAGTTTCATTTGAGTCACTTATAGGGTAAGTAAGTCAGTGAAAAAGTCCTTGCTATAGACTTATTCATGTAACTCAGTTTTTCAGACCTTTTCTGTGTTTCCCCTCAGCTATCTTGTTTGAAGAGTCCTCCTATACATAGTCATTTATTATAGAAGAGAAACAACTTTGATAATTTTGCTCATCCTTGTAGCCTTTATCCAAACACAGATACATTAAAGAATATTAATACTTTGCTACTACAAAAATTTTGACATTCAAGTGGAGGAATGGAGGCAGAATTTCAAATAGAATTCAAGATGAAACTATGTAATGGATTTATACAACAGCATAATGATTTTTCAGTATTTTGGGTCTTTGTGTTCTCTATTCTATTTCTAACAACTTCTAACATTCACTTTTCGTTACTGCTGTAGTGTACTGAAGTATCACTTTCACAGATTTTTCTCTCACAGTACTAAGAGCTTTTTTAAAACACTAATACTTGACTCAGGAAACATCATTATAGATAAGAGTTTAATTTTTGTTATATGTGTTTCCCTCATACATAATTTCATTTACATACCATTTCATTTCCAAATCCCTTACTATTATGCAGATTTTGATTTTATAATTATTAACACTCATTCTTTGTCTTTATTAGTATCATCAGCAAACTTTCTCATACAATTTTTTCCAGATCATTTATGAGTATTGCAAATAAAAATCTGTCGGAGACTTTTATTTATGATGTCACTTTATTGTAGAAACTAATAATGCTTTCTTTTGCTTCTTGTAGCTTAATAACTGCTTATCCATCTGAAAACCTTAACTCTTTTGCTGTCACAACTAAATTTCTTTAAGAGTGTTTGGAGAAGGATCTTACCAAATGCCTTTTGGATATTCAGAGAAGTGTATCAACTTGATTAGCATTATGTACATGTTTCAAGAACTTTAATAGATGATTCTGTTACTAAAGTAATTCTGATTCAACACTCATGCATTATATTTATCCCTGTGTTTACAAATCCTTCTCCTAAGGTAATTTTGCTCACTAGAGTAGTTTACTTGGCTGCAGTTTTTCATATTTTGTACAAAGCTCTCTAAAAAGTCAGTTTCACTTTAACCACCTTCCAGTCATGAGGCAGTTTGAGGAAGACGAGTCAACACAATTCATAAATCAGTTAATTCTTTCCTCAGTTCCTTCAGAACACTTATACAAATTACAGCAGAAATTTGATACTTATGATCCCACCAACTATGTAACATCTTATACTGACATTTCAGCTCTCGATGATACTGTGAGAATCACATCCAGGAAGACAGTTTGACCTCTCCATGTTCTTCCATTTTTAAGCAAGATACAGAATTTTGCATCTCCACAGAAGTGAAACAGGACCCAGTGTAGCATCAAATAAAGTAAAATAAACTTAAAGAATAGTTGCAGGGGTATCCTTGCCTAGCAGTCAGACACCCACACAGCTGCTTACTCATAGCCTCTTGTCCACACCACAGGGGCAGAAGATAGATTGGAAAACCTCATGAACTGAGATAAAGACAGGAAGATCAGCTAGCAATAATTGTCATCAGCAAACAGAGTCTGGTGAGAAATGAATTTAATTTATTGACAGTTAACATAAGTTTGGATAGTTGAAAAACACAGATTAAAACACCGCATTCCCATCATCCTTTCCTTTTCCCAGGCTCAACTTCACTCTTTTGTTCCTGACTTTTCTATATTTCTTCTCCTTGTTCAGGGCAGGTGAATAGGGAACAGAGGTTGTGCTCAGTCTGAAACAACTTCTGTCTGCAGCCCTTTCCTCCTCACACTTGTTGCCTGCTCCAGTGTGGAGTCTCTCTGAAAGTTCCAGTCTTTCAGAACGAACCTGCTCCAGGTTAGAGTCCTCCATAAGCACAGTGTCCACATTTGGTCCACCGTGCTCTCTTGCACAGACTGCTGGGGAATCTCTGCTCAATGCCTAGAGCACATCTCCCCTTCCTCCTTCTCTGATCCTGGTGAATGCAGAAATGCTTCTCATCTTTTTTTTAGCTCACTCCTCACTGCGTGCACAGTATTTTCATCCATTCTCCCAGAGGCCCTGGGTCCATTGGAGCTGACTGGGAATGACTGTGTGCACCATGGAGCAGCTCTGGCCTCTCCTCACAGAGGCCACCCTGTGGCTCTCTACCAGCACGTGGGCACTGGCAGCCCATACAGTGCCTAAATTTCCTGTAAGACACCAGAGGTCCCTGGGAAGGGGCTCAGACAACATCTTCCACTGAGAAAGAACTTGCTGTGATAGATGTAACATTAAAAATGTGAAGAAACACAGAATTTAGTAGTGGCCCAACTGAAGACATCCACTGCAAAGAGGCTTTATTTTCATACCAGAACTAGTCTCTAAATTCATTCTGCATTGACTGAAGAAGCAGTTTAGAATCAGATTCACACCAGTTGCCATAATATTTCCAAAATGAAGGCTGAAGTAAAAACAATACTGAGAAACACTAAAGAAACAGAGTAGCTCAAATCCTTCTCTCTTTGGGTTAAGTACAAGAATGACCAAACTCTCTGAAAACTAAAAATCTAAATTTTCTCTTTTTAAACACAAAGGAGACTAAGATAATGAAAGCCATCCACTTCCTAAGAATAGACAGATTCCCTTGAGCTGAGGAGCTTTGGAGTCTAGAAGTCTCCATACCCCAGGGAGAATGCTTGAATGAGCCAACCATCTATAAATGTGAAATTCACCAGTTCATCAATTGTTGATGACTCAGAGGTCCAGATGTGTCTAGAAGAGTAGAGCCAGAGTACCTTCTCCAGTGCTTCTTAAGAGTAAGCTTAAGTGTCACCTTGCTCACCAGGTTGACAATTATGAATCACAATTTTGGTGCTCAGGGTATGGAGTGCTTAGTCACACTATTGATCATTCTACTCAAAGTGTTGAAACAGCTGGCCAGTGGTGATTATATGATTCACCAAAGGTCAAGAAAATAAATATAACTGTGCTGGGAAATTGAATATAATTCTAGTTAGGCTAGTGTTGCTATGACCTAGGTATCTTTCTCACTCTAGCCACAAGACTACCAAAGTAGCTGCAAATGTACTTTATGTTTTATGCAGATGGAAAGAATCAGGAACTCCTGAGGTTGCCAGGCTGCAGTTTGGGTCTAACTGCTACAATCATCCATGTAAAGATTATGGAGGAGAAGCGACTTGGGGGAATAAGATTACCAAGGCTAAAATAATTACTTTTATGTATAAAGAAGGAAGCTCTGCATAAACTGTAGAGCTTCTGAGATAAACAGGCACATATGATTGTGTCAGTGTAATTTGGAGAAAGTTGGGAGAAGTGAAGCGGAAGTTTTTGCCCCCAAGGAACTGTTCCTGCAGCCCACATCAACAGAGGCATACCCACTGCACAGTGCCATGTAGCCTGACCCATCAAAAGAATAATTTAACCTTCAGAACTTTCAAATTCTCATCTCTCTGAGCCACTTAGGTTCAATTCTTTTAATTAAAATTTAAATGAGATTACAATTCCCTGTTTGGAGTTTCAACGGTCACTAGGACTTTACAGCATTAGGTAATGTCCCTTTCCTATTAAAGGATTTGAGAAAATGTCTCACATCCAGATATTTTATACTGTCCCAGTACTGTTGATCTGGATTTATTTTGCTGCTTCCTCTTTAACTGTTGATTTTTCCTGGGCTTGATAAGAAATATAGCAAGAAAAATGTGCATGGTCCAGATTTCCCCAAAAGGTAAATAGAAACTCCATTGTCAAAATTGATTTCCATATAGTATAGATCACAGCTCAGAACAGCTCTTGCTAAATACTCTAGTCTTTTTTGTTTTTCTCATTTTTTCACAGACTGTTTATCTTTCCCCCATTTCCATCTTTTTATAAAATTATTAATATTCTCTGTGTACTCATTTACCTCTTCCTTCATTCTCTGAAAGACCTGAGTACTCACAGTGTGGTTACATTTCTCACAAGTTATAAGCTTGACCTGTATGATATAAGCCAGCATTTAAGCCACAGGTACAGGTGACTGGTTATAATTATAGCTGAATTTTAGCCAACTTAAACAAAAGAAATCAAGAAAGGGTTGTATTGTGTTTGCGTGGCCAGGTTTTGGTAGCAGGGGACTACAGGTGTAGCTTCTCTGAGGACCTGATTGAAGCTTCTCCCATGTCCAAGAGAGCCAAGAGCAGCTGGCTCCAAGATGGACTTGCTGCTGGCCAAGGTTGAGCCCACCAGTGATGGTGATAGTGCTACTGGGATAATGCATTTAAGAAGGAGGGGAAAAAACTCTGCAACTGCACACAGAGAGAGGAGTGATAATATGGGAGAAAAACAGCTCTGAGTTCACCAAGCTGAGTGAAGAAGGCAGGGAAGGAGGTGATTCCGGCACTGGAGAAGAGATTCCCCTGCAGCCCCTGGTGCAGACCATGGTGAAGCAGCTGTGTTCCTGCAGCCCATGTAGGTTCATGATGAAGCAGAGATCCACCTGCAGCTTGTGGAGGATCCCATGGGTGAACAAACCTGAAGCAATCTGTTCCTGAAGGACAGCACTTTGTGAAAGAGACGCACAAAGGAGCAGTTCATGAAGAGCTGCAGCCTGTGGGAGGGACTCGCTGTGCAGAAGTTTGTGAAAGACTGTCTCTAGTGGGATACTCAGGTTTGATTGTTGCCTGGGCAGTGTCCAGCAGCAGTAGAAAACTTGTAGAAAAGTCAGATATGAGAATTCATGTCACCTGTTTAACCACAGAGAAGCATGTATTGAGGTCCCTTTCCATTTTCCTTTTTATTTCCTTTGTATTGTGATTCCTGACAGTGCTGGCATAGCCCGTTTTATTTCATCCTGTGAGTCTCTGAGTGTTGCTGTATCCAGCATTTATTCTACTGTGTGCATCTCTGTTCTCCTGGATAAGGGGTGAAAGAAATACAATTGATTTAGTTTATGTGTCTTATGAAGAGAAAGTGTCTTAAATCAGCTGCTAAATGTATCTGCCTGTTCAATGGAGAGAAGAACCAACTTCTGAAGGCCCCCAGCTGTGGATTCTGACAACTATCAGTGAGAAGTTCAAGCTTTCCCTGCTGGTCCAGGCTGGTCCTGGGAAAGCATGAGAAAAGAATTTAAACAACACTAGCACCTGGTATTTGTCTAGATTCCACAACTGAGAGACGTGATGTTTATTCTTTTATGTTTCTCAAGGGGAGTTGTCTGTTCCTGGTCCAATAAGTTTACTGTATTCTCTGTCAACCAATCAGCTTCGATATAGCAAAACATGCTACAAAAGGTGTATGCCTTTTAATAAAGTGCTTTTTGCCTTTTGCCTTCTGCGGGGTTACGTGTTGTTAGATTTCGCCATAGCCTAACAGCGACACCCAGCTAGGATACAAATCCATTGTATTCAGGTAGAGCCCTATTGTGGTTACTGTAGGCACAGGTTAGGAGATACAAGTTGGCAGTTATTCCCTTTGCTAGACTTGTAATGGGCATTTAAGTTTCTGATCCCAAACAGTTTTGCTGATGGACTAAACTGACCTTGGAGAATGTCAAGTTTTACCTCTGAGTTTGCTACAGTTCTGAATCTAAAGAGTCCCTGACTTGTTGTCAATTATACCTAAACAGTTGATACTCCATATCTTCCTTGCAAAACTAGTCCTTCACAGATAATGCAGTATTTCATTACAAAAGAACAACATGAATAGAAAAAGTCTTCAGGATCTTTTTAAACTGAATGTATTTCTTTAATCACAGTATGATCAAAGGTATGCAGCGGGAAGCTGGCCACTGTGACAGAAGAACAACTTACCAGTGTAGAAACAGGAGGAGTGCAGCCACACTTGTCATTTGTCATAATGAGAATGTTTGACTGATGCGAAAATCAAAGGAAGAATTATCTATGAACCACAACAAAAAAGCACTGCACAGTAGATCTCTCATCTAGCAATTAGACACCAAGTGAGCAAGTCATGGATAACACGAATGCCTCTACATGTCACTTCAGGGTAACATTTTAAGCAGAAGAATCCTGGAGAAGTGAAGAAAGATAATCAATATGGTTATTAATGACACTAATTTTGCACAAACATCTGGGAAATTAAGCATGCTTTTTAGGAGTTGTTTCTTGCAGTAACTTGTAAAGGAATGAATAAGTTGCAAGCCAAACTTCATGTCAATATATTGAGTGCTATGGTAGAGATGATATTTCAGCCTGGAAACTTTTCAGAAGTACTAA
>WAAG01013822.1:245-25839 GCA_013390105.1 Tichodroma muraria | reverse complement strand
TGTAATAAATGTATTTTGAGTACAAAAGACTCTTAATTCACAGCTCAACTACTTGCAAAAATTAAACATTGACACATTGAAGAGAAGAAATAAAACAGTACCTTGGCAAGTAAATTTCTTAGAAGGAGTTGTGAGAAGAAGTTTATCTGCCATTTCTCCAGGACCAGCACAACGTGCAATACCAGGTTCTTTATATTCTGATTTTACCCAGTCAGACAGCCACTGCATATTACAGTCACAATAAAGAGGATTTGCTCCAATAGCCCTACAGAAAAAAGACAAATAAAAAAGGGAATCAAGTTTTAAATGGCTGCTTTTTAAAAAAAGAAGCCAGAAAACGGGTTGGCAAAAACCATTTAAAATGCAAACCTGCTCTCACACCACCAAAATGTCCGTTATAACACTAACTGTCTGGATTTGGGTTCTAGATCAAGAAGTGATAGTTTTAGTAGAAACACAGTCCAGAAATCTAGATATTCTTAACAGCACTAGGTGTGAACTTTGGTGAGCTAATACCAACTAGCTCTGTTTCACTGTTGGTTTGCAACAGGGAAGATCAGCTGCATCAGCAGAGTGAAACTGATAATTTAACAAGATAACAAGAATGAAGTATTTCTTCCAAAGCAGTCAAGACAATTCCACAGAGTTCTGCCCTGATACTTCTCCTTCTCAGTTTATGGCTCCCAGGCTGGTACAAACCATCTGTTTCTAAGCCTCCAAATTGGATTTAATTATTTCCTCTTTGGAGCTGTCGCATGACTCCGAACTCACAACTATGCGCAGAATTCTGTGAGAGTTCTCTGCTGCATAAGTAAATAAAACTACATTATCCTAGCTTTGCAGTAGTTACAGAAAAACTGCTTCATTATGAAAGCAAACCATTTCTTTAAACGATGATCCTTGTGATTTTTTTAATTAAAAAATAATTTAGCTATAGATTTTCAGAATTAATTTCTGTAACAGCTTTTTAAGTGTTTATTTTCTCTACTAGAAACTATAAATACTCTTAAAACTCTGAAAACAATGAGACGTGTAGTTAATTCAGAGGATTGAAGCCTTGTGCTGTTCTGTAAAGGTGTACTCAGTTCTTTCTAAGAAATACAGTAATCATGGAACTTTTAACAGATAATCCCAACACAAGCAAACGCTATCAAATGCCTGTATTAGAATATCCTCCTTCTCCAGAGGTTTCAATACTTTCCACAGCTTTGAATCAGGGGATCTTCTAGAGATACAAGAAAGTCTTTGGCAAGCAAAGGCAATAGGAACTACCAAGCTGAAACACTCTCTCTCTGCCCCACTGAGCAGAAAGCCCTCTCATATTACCTTTTTAATACATTCAATCTGTACTCAAGAAAATATATATATTTGTTCAGTCAGAGTAGTAAAAAAAGGAGATTTAGTGACAAGGGAACTTCCCATGCAAGGAGAAACACCTAGAATTTGTCCATTCTGTATTTGCAAAAGTGGACGTCAGCCTGAACTAACACAATTGTTCTGCTAAAATCAGTATATTAACAAGGATAACTGGTATCCATAATGAAAAAGGTACCAGCAACAATCAAATCTATCCAAATTTTACTGACATTTCATGCAGATAAATTAGTTTAATAGTAGCATTTGAATGAATTATCAATGACTGAAAGCTGTGTAAGTATGAAATTTTTGAGAGCTAAATGTAAATGTCCAATACTGAATGAGAAACAGATAATTAAATTTTTAACAACTGCTGCTGTTCAGGAACTTAAACCCCCAGATATATCTAAAGGCACTAGTCAACATACTCCTCAAAGTCTTAACTATCCATAAACACCACGAGGTTTGCAGGTGGTAGCCTGTTCTAATTTAGGTTCCCAATGAAAAATTAAACCCCAGAAAACTATTGCCTCAAATTATGTCCTGAAATCAGATGTGATGTGTCAACTTAGTGTCAACTTAGCAAGACACTGACACAGAATCATAGAATAATTTTCATCTGTTCTCACCTCCTGCACAAAGCAGGGCTACCTCAGCAGCCAGGGCTGCTCAGGGCTGTTTCCAACTGAGCTCTGAAAACCTCCAGGGATGGAGATTCTCCTGCTTCTTTGGGCAACCTGGCTGAATCATCCTCACAGCAAAGATTTTTTCATTATGTTCAATCAAATTTCCCTTGTTGCAGGTTTTGATGCTCTACTCTGATTCTTTACTGCATACATTGGAGTCTCCATCATTGCTGTAATCTTTAGAGGCTTGAAGATTTCTAGGTGTCTCTTTGGCATCCCTTTCTTCAGGCTGGATAAGCCCAGTTCCTGTAGCTTCTCCTTACAGCTCATACAGTCTAGCCACCTCCCAACCCTGCTTGCCCCTATGCTGGATCTGCTGTAGTTCATAAACATCTGCTTTGTACTGGAGAAACTGCACATGTATTCCAGATGTGACCCTAGGAGGGCCAAGCAGAATGGAGTGATCAGTATCCTCAACCCCCCAGCTGCTCACTTTCAAATTTAGCCCAGTGTCTTTAGCCTTCATTGCCATAACGACACAGGGCAGACAAGATCAACTTGCAGCCCAAGCAGCAGGCCCAGGATTTTTCCGCTGAGCTGCTGCTGCTTTCTGGCCATTGCCCATCCTGTACACAAGCATGACCTCCTTCCAGAAAACTTCTTTGCATTATGCCTTTGTTTAGCTATATGAAATTGGTAAGCATAACAAAAAAAAACCACAAAAGACAGTACACCAGCTGAATACTCACAGGTGTGATAATGCCGAAAGATCATTAAAGGCTCCTTCAGGAACAACAGAAATATCATTGCCATGTAAAGACCTTAAAGAGTAAAGAAACACAATAATATCAATGCATAAAAAAATCATCAGGTTAACTTGGCAAATTTCATCCTCCTTCAACAGTTTTCAGCTTTTCACATTTTTTTTTCTTCCAGTTCCTCAGTGTTTTCAACTGCTTGTGGTTTCATTTTTTTGGTAATCTCTAACTGACAGCCTACTTGTCATTCAATTTTTTGCATCTTGGGTTTTCATAAGAAATATAAATACTGTGATTATTTTAAAATTGAAAAATAAAAGTTGATAAAAGTAGGCACAGTTACCCAAAGTAACAACTGATTTAGAGATAGAAGATAGCGGAAGAGTTTCTCGTTCTTTCAGGCGCTGCCTGAAATTTGCATTAATTATGTTCATGTGTTCTTTTTAATCTTTCATGGATTCATAGAACACACAGATGTTGACTGTTAATACAAGTATTAACATTTTATCTGAATTTGATAGTAGAGGTGGAAAAATGAAAGATTTAATTAAGCATCACTACTGGGAATAGTGATATTTCTTTTGTAGAAAACCTGCTGGTTTCACCAACCATATGAAGTTCAACAAGGGATTCTTGCTGGAGTCTGCACCTGGGAAGGGGCAATCCTGGATGTAGGTTCAGACTGGGGAATGAGATTCTGGAAAGCAGTGCCAGGAAAGGCACCTGGGGGTCCTGCTCGATAGTTGAGGAAGTTCCTCGATAAGAGGAAGTTGAACATGAGCCAGCAGTGCCCTGGCAGCCAGGAGGGTGGAGTGTGTCCTGGAGGGCATCACCTTCAGCATCCCAGCTGGGCAAGGGAGGGCATTGTCCCACTCTGCTCTGAGCTGCGGCAGCCTCACCTAGAAAACTGCAGTTTTGGATGCCACAGTATAAGAAATATAGGAAGCTATTACAGAGTATCCAAAGAAGACCAATGGTGGCGGTGAAGGGCCTTCAGAGGAAGCTGTACGAGGAGGGACTGAGGTCCCTTGGTCTGCTCAGCCTGAAGAAGAAGAGACTGAAGGGACACCTCATTGCAGTTCCAGCTTCCTCGTGAGGGGAAGAGGAGGGGCAGGCACTGATCTCTTCTCTGTGGTGACCGGTGACAGGACCCAAGGGTGTGGCCTGAAGCTGTGTCAGGGGAGGTTTGGGTGGGGTATTAGGAAAAGATTCTTCACTCAGAGGGTGGTTGGACACTGGAACAGGCTCCCCAGGGAAGGGGTCACAGCACCAAGCCTGATGGAGCTCAAGAAGCATTTGGACAATGTTCACAGGAGCATGGTGTGACTCTTGGAGATGATGCTGTGCAAGGCCAGTGATCCTTGTGGAACCCTTTCAACTCAGCTCATTCTGTGATTCTGTGAAAAGCATCTCTCCTTTTCTACAAACTCATTCCGTTACATGAATATCTAACACATATAGAATTAATGTTTTTTGAAATCATTCGTATTTATATTGAATAACTGAAGTTATGAAAGCACACTTAAATAATGCCATGCTTTAGGTATTTAATCCAACCAAGTATTTAAATGACCTGCATGGAGGCTAGAATACATGTTCTGCTGTGAACTTTTGAAAAGGAATTTTTGCAGGTCTTTTTCTTAATGACAAAATGAAGCCGTAAATGAGACTGACTGTTCTTTATTTTCCTTTGTCCATTTTTGTGCCCTGTCAACCATGTTTTTCATAATGGTAAAATGGAAGGTTTTCTTGCAACCAAAAAGTAAAGTTATTAATTTTCAATACATAATCATGATGTCATGGCTTTGGAAATACACCCACATTAAATGAAACAAGACAAAGAAATTTACTGTTGGAATAAAAATATTCAAAATTCAACTGCAACGCCCCCGATATACACTGAAGGAATTTATGCATATGGCATTTTTGCTAGACTTCAATGCTTATAACAAGGAAGAACATAATACAAAAAAAAAAATGCAGCTGACATTAAAAATCAGAAAAGTAAAAAGTACATGTCTTACATTTTTAAGGCTACATAATTATCACTTCTGAAATATTTGATAGGTTTAAAAATCTGCTAATTTCCTATGATTCTGCTATCTTCTGTACACAAATAAAAATTATGGAAAATAGCAATGATTAAAAAATAATACTTACAACAACCTAAGTGATTTCAACCCATCAAAAGTCCGTGCAGGAATACATCTTAGGCGGTTGTAACTAAGAATTCTGAAAGTATATAAAATGCTGTCAGCAAGTGTATTAGTTATTCAGTAAACTATGCAGAGCATGACCAAAATCAGCTTTTGCACACATAGCTAGTTAGGAAAAGAGTTATTTTACAGCCTCCAAACCAAGCAAGTTTTAATATCAACTAAATGCCCTTTCTTTCCAAGACAAAAACCCCACTGTAATGCTTCCAGAGAGTCATTGTTACATGTTTAAACTTACAAGGTGAGCAGCTGAGTCATGTTGCTGAAGCTCTGATTAGAAAGGGTGCTGATTCTGTTGTTACTTAAATCTCTAAAAAATAAATTCAGAAATTCAGACCTTAAAGTGACTGCCCCAGTCCCAAAACACTGTAAGTTAAACTGACAGACACATTTTCATTAGTAGAAGCAGTATTATCATTGATACAATTACTAAAAACAGCACCTGTTTTTGTTTTCACATGCCATATACAAGCCCAGCAAGTGTTTAGCTTGATCAATAAAAAGCATTCTCATTTCAACACAGATGGATAAGGAGGGCAACGCATTCTAATACAATAGCAATGTTCATCATGCTACCAATTTAATAATGCAATCCTTCATGAACTCAAGCACAAAAGTGAAAGTAATGTTGTAAAGTTTAAGCTATTCTAGTCATGTCCCTAATGACACCTAAGTAAATATCATTTAATACTCTACTTAACACTTATTACATGATGAAGACATCAAAGCCCAGAGCTATTATTATAAAGAACTTAGATCTACAGAAAAAGCCTTAATGTATTCTTTGTTCAAAATTCTAATGAATAAAATCTTAAACATAATTATGATGGAAGCTGTAGTGGTATGCTGGTAGGTTCAGAGATGGCGCATTAAATGTGAATGCTGTCTGTTCTTTACTCTCATATTGTGCTTTACTTTTCATTTTTTGTTGACTATTTCAGTACTGTTTCATGTATTTTGTGGTGAAATACTGCCTTTGTTTCTGAGGGAACCTTGATATATTAACTTAAGAGCACTGTTGAACAGCTGTGCAATATACATATTTCCCCACTTGAAATTTTCATGAAAGCACGTAAGATGGCTGACTCATAATAAACATATTAGGCAAATATAACAGAGAAATACAATCAAAAGAGAAAGAAAAAGATAAAAATAAACTACTTTCTTTGTTAATCTGGAACTCAGGAGACTTGTATGTAACTCTTTGTTTGACCACACAAATGGACTATGCACAGCGGTTTCTTTTTCCAAACACAGCTGAGCAACATTCTCAACTACATAACAGCATCATGAGTAAATGTACAGAAGAGTTTAAAATAATGTGCCCTGTGCCCTGCAGGTCTCATACATGGAGACTGTTAACACTCATTTGCATTCTATTTACCATTCATCTCTTCATAACTTTTCTAAACTATTCACAAAGATTTCCTAGAAGTTCTACACAGGATAAACTTGAAAACGCTGCAAGGTTGTTCTTTTTTTCCCCCTGATATTATTTGAAAAATACAAAAAGTTTTGAAAGTATGGGTTTTAAAAAATTTGTGACTGTGACTTCTTTTGTCTAACATGAGGTAAATAGAGGAAATCAAGTTCATGTTTTTGAATTGCCCTAAACCCAGTGAAAAGTGGAATTTAAGGGATTCTGTTACTCCCACTTTTAATTCTGATTATAATGAAACCACAAATGGATTTCAGAATGTAACACAGATCATCCTCAGCTGGTATAAATTTTTATAGTCCTAACAAAGACCATGGAATTACAGTTGAAATTACAGACATTTACATCCACAGTCTTCCTGTTTTTCTCATTGTACGCTTAAAAGGTACAGAAATCATATTCAAACCATCCACGAGGTAGAGGAAATAAATTTTAGAGCAACAGTGCTATGCCTAAAATCACATAGTGAGTCAGCAATAGAGTGGGCAGCAAGGCATTTTAGATAAGCTCTCTCCTTGGGTCATGAAAACCATATACTGTGGGAGAAACAATTAGGCTGACTTTAGAAGATCTTATGTCTCTTTTGAGGTCAACTATAATTTTTGCTTTGTTATTTTGTGATGTAATCATTGGAATAAAATACCCATGCTCATAAAATGTGACTAAGTATATTATATGTAGGATGTGATAAGTACAATAAAATATCCTCAGTTATAAAATATGGTTGGGTATTTGGTGAAAGATATAATACATTTTACAGGCTTTTTCTTATAAATAAATTCAGGTGTAATTGAGTAAGGTATTTTGTTTTGCTTTTAATTCCAGTAGAGGACGTTGCTTTAAAACTACTTACATGAGTGTCAAATGCTTGTAGTTGGAAAGCTCTTTTGGAACAAAGGTAAACTGATTTCCATCCAAATAACTAAATCAGAAAAAAAAAAAACAAGGAGCATAATGTATTTGATTAAAATAGGAGCATCTTCATCCACTAATCTCAGAATCCAACAGTAAAGTTAATAGCAAATAAATGCATACTATTCCATTTTATAAGAAAACTTGCTTACAAATTTTGTTTTTTAGAGATACAACTCTACAGGATTTTTAGCCTATGATTCAAACACTACTGTATCATATATAATGCATTTTATGAAGTAACATAATAAAAACCATCTCTTGCATTATAGTTTCTATTATTCCATAATGACTCTGCAAAATGAGGTCTTTATCATCTTACCTGCAGAGGAAAGGTAAATCTGACTTCCACAAATCACATTAAGTGTGGATTTTTAGCTATCATAAAAAGAAACAGACTCTGGCATTGCAGAGGTAGTCCTTTACACTACAAACAGCAAGGTCTGGTTTTAGCTCTAACAGCAAATTCATTTGTCATGCCTGTGGTTCAGGTCACCTTCCTTAATTTATCCCTGTAAATTTCATGATACAGCAGTATACCATGCTACAATCCTATTCCTGTGAAGTATGCTAGTGACTGAAGATAGTAATCAATTACCCTTCACTAGAAAAGCTAGATTTTTACCCCTCTCCTTTCCCAGCTCCTGTATTACATTGCTCGCTCTTCTTCCATGCCCGTAATTCTCAATAAGAGACCTTCTCATCCTTAGGGTTAATGGGTACTGAGCTATCAAGCTGCATCAGCACCGGTGATACACGCAGAGGAAGGTAAAAAGCCTTGCCTAAAAAGCTTCCAGTGTGCAGCCAAACATAAAAAAGTACAAGTGGAGGAGTTCTTCACGTAACCAGGGCAAGTAGTTTAGCAATTATAAGAAGTGCTGAATTTACCTGATGGTTTGAAATGAAGCAGATAGTGGCAAGAAGAATAAAGGTCTTTGGTTTCTCAGCTGGGGAAAATGACTCTGCTGATGGTTGTATTACTTATGTTTCCTGGAACCCAAGTGGAAACTACACCCTCATTATCCCTATACAAAGAAGATATTTTTGCCATCCAAATACTTGAAACATTCTTGATCTAAGAGCAGTCTTTGATAGAGACATTTTTAGTTTTATTGTGATGTATGCTGTAGCATCTTTGGAAACTTTAGTCTTGACTAAATGGATGAACTGAAACACAGTTAAACTTCACAAAAAGACTACCTACATCTAATCAAAAGGCTGTCTTCCTTTCTTCCTTTTTTCATTTCTTTGGACTATGACTTTCTAGGGCTGCTTGCCAAATCCAAAATGTGTCTCAACAAGCTTTATACTTATACTATGTTAATGGTGGTGAATAGAACATGGCCTCATGTAATTAATTATTAAAAAAGTAAGTAATTTTTAATAATTAACTTAATTATTAAATATTTAAGTTAATTATTAAAAAAACCCCACCAACTTTTAGAATTTTTGAAGACTTAAGTATTCTGAGGAAATTCTTTTATCAACAGATACATTAGGTTATATTATTAAGCTTCATTAGAACTGAAGTACTACAAGTATCCGCTTGCCTGATAGAAATTCTTCCTTGTTCAAATGAAGCAACTATTAAGATATTTTATAAAACATATGAAGAATACATCTTAGAAGAACCATGCATGCTAATAAGCAAGAAGAATCAATCAGCATGCAACTGTTAACAGGAACCACCTCCATTATTCTTTTGAAAAATATGCTAAATTGCATGCTTAGACACTAAAGCATACAAAATTGTACACAAATGAATTTTCAGTCATAGGGTTCCACTTGCAATTCCAAAACTATCTCTCTTTAGCTGCTTTGTTTTACATTGCATTGATGACCTTATATTGCCAAATTGTATTTACACCAGACTGTATTCACGAAAGTAATCTTCTCTTTGAGGAATAAAAAGCCCTAAATCACCAAACTCAAAACCTTATGAATTTATAGGTTTATATACCTGTGTGCTAATTTGAGGTCTTAACAATTTCAATTGCTAAATTCAATGTTATTACAATCAATGTCTAAAGACTTTTAGATGTTACTAAGCACCAGACTAATGGTGGACATCTCAGACTCTCCTATACAGTACCAAACCGTAAAAGGGTAAAAGTTTATAGTTACTTACGAAACTTAGTTATGATCTTTTCTGGAAAAGCACTACATTAACCAGCCATTATGAAACATTATTAAATACTTGCTATATGTAACACAAACCAACATTTTTTTCCTGTAAATTTCTATTTCTTTCAATATTGTGACCTACCTGATCAAGAATCAAACAAACCCAAATATCTCAATTTTTAGGTTCATATTTTCCCTTTTATAATGCATAAAAATTTGCTCATCTAGTCTTATGAGTAGCTTATTCAGTTAATATCTTCAAACAATACCTGAGGTAACAAGCTCTTTTTTTATATCTATGTTACTGTCCACCTGCATATCCTAATCTTATCTTTCATAAAATGCAATCTTAACAACTTTTCTCATAGAAAAAATGTTTCAACAGATTTGTAAAATAGCCCAGGTTTTATAAAACTGCCTATGTGAAAAGGAAGATGTTCTATTAAAACCAGTATTTTTGCAATATCACAAAACTATCATAATCTCTGCATCACAGAATATCCTGAGTTGGAAGGCTCACAGAATCATTAGAATCAAAGGGACCTCTGGAGATCATCCAGTCCAACCCTGCTGCCAAGGCAGGGTTACCTAGAGCGGGTCACACAGGAACAAATCCAGGAGGGTTTTGAATGTCTCCAGAGAGGGAGACTCCTCAACTTCCCTTGGCAGCCTTTTCTATTGCTCTGACACCCTCAATGTAAAGAAGTTCTTCCTCATGTTGAGGTGCAGCTTCTTGTGGCTTAGTTTATGGCCATTAGTCCTTCTCCTGTTGCTGGGCACCACGGAAAAGAGTCCAGCACCATCGTGTTGACACCAGCCTTCGGGATATGTGTATGTATTGATGGGATTCCCTCTCAGTCTTCTCCAGACTAACCAGGTCCAGCTTCCACAGCCCCTCCTCATAGAAGAGATCCTCAGCCCCTAATCACCTTTCTCGCCTCCACTGGACCCTCTCCAGTAACTCCTTGTCTTAACTGTGGAGACCAGAATTGAACACAATACTCCAGAGACTGCCTCATGAGGGTTTAACAGTGAAGGAAGATCACTTCCTTTGACTTGCTGGTTACACTTTTCTCAATGCACTCCAGGACGGAGACCAACTCCTGGCCCTGCTCAGGACAGCACCTAGAGTAACACCATGTGCCTGCAAGCACTGTCCAAACACTTCTTGGCGCTGTGACCCCTTCCCTGGGGAGCCTGCTCCAGTGTCCAACCACCCTCTGGATAAAAACCCTTCTTCGCCATAATCTTACTTCACACTGAAGTGAAAGTGACTGGTTTGTAGTTACCAGGGTTAATCCTCTTGCCCTTCTCAAAAATTGGGACATTTGCCAGCTTCCAGCTGACTGGGACCTCTCCAGATTACCAAGAACAGACAGAAATCATTGGGAGGTCTTGGAATGGCATTAACCACCTCTTTGAGTATTTTTGGATGAATTTCATCAGGCCCCATAGACTTCGAGAAAGCCAGCAGGAGCAGCAAACCCTGTGCAAGTTTGGGGTTGGCTGGGAGTTAATCCTTCTCACAGTCATGGTCCTCCGGCTCAGGGCACAGCGACCCTCAGAGCCAATCACTGGTATTGAAGAATACCAGTGAAAGAAAGTGAAGAAAGTGAAGTGAAGAAAGCATTATACATCTCTGCTTTGCCTATGTCCCTGCTTGTGAGGTGAATATATTCATCGAAAAATGGACCAGTGTTATTTCTGGGCTGCCTTTTGCTAGTAAGATATTTAAAAAAGCTCTTTCTATTGTCCTCAGCAGTACTGGCCAGCTCCAGCTCTAATTGGCTGATTAACAATTCCTTCATTCTCTAATGAAGGAGGGCTGATTCTCTTCCTACAGTTATGAGCAGTACCCCAATATTCCTCCCATGTCACCCAACTTTGTTTCCACCGGACGTACACCTTTAATTTTTGCCTTAGCTCCAGAAGACACCTGCTTAGCCGAGCCAGCCTTCTGCCTCACCTACTTGGCTTCTGACATTTTGGTATTGCTTGCTCTTTAGCTCTTAACAGGTGGTACTTAAGAAGTGATCAGCACTGATGCACTTCAGTACCTTCCAAAGCATTTCCCATGGAGATCTTACTAGTTCCCTGAGCAGCCTGAAGTCTGCTCTCCACATATCCAGAGCTGAAGTCTTGCTGGCACTTTTCCTCCTGTCAACAGAGATTTTAAACTTGACTGCTTTTTGACCACTATGGCCAAGACAGACACCAGATGCCACTTTACTCAGAAGACTCTCTTATTAACATGCAACAAATCCAGGAGAGCACCTTTCCTAGTTCACTTCCTTAGTACCATAAAGCCATTGTCCAGGTTTTTTTAACTCTTCGACACAGATGAAGGCCATTGATTTAGAGGATTAAGGTGCTTGATTTAAAGGTAGAAAGTATTGATTTAGAGGTATAAATCTAGAGGTATAAAAACATGTTCATTATGAAAACACATTTATATTATGGTTTTCTTTTTGCTTTTTCATGTAATTGAACTTCATTCCTTTCTAACCAGTGATCAGAGATTAATCAGATTCACTGTTGCCCTTAATTTAACCCACTGTATCATGATATCCACACAGTTATACAATGGTTCAGTACTAGGGATATAAAATCTGAGAGTGATTACAATTTTATATACATATATTTTTAAAGCTTTTCAGTAACAGATAGTTCTTAAGAGTGGTTTGGGACTTACAAAGCATTGCTAATTCAAACAACCTCCAGTTTTCTCAAGATAATGTAAAGGTCTTTATAAAGCAGTGGATTAACAAATTTCAACTCATCTACTAAATTCAGTTCTTCATTTTCTTTTTGCCTCATTCTTGACCCTGACAATAAAAATCTGATATTAATTTCGTAAAAGGGAAAAAAAGCATACCACTTACAGTTCAGTCACATCTTTTGGGATGCCTTTAGGCAGAGCTTTTAGACCTTTGTTGCTGCAGCGAACTACTGTGTCCAGACAAGTACATTCTGCAGGGCAGCGGGCCAGGGGAGAGCAGCTATTGTCATCATTTCCTGGTTAATAAAAACAAACAGAAGCTATGATTGCTAATAAATGTCTCTTCAGTATTAGCAATAATAGCCCACCTGGATTTTCTTCAAGCCAACGTGATATTTCTGTATTATAATATCTCAAGGTAGGGAAAAAAAATTACATCATCTGTGTAAACCATCACTCCAAGAATTTACATTTCAGGTGATGCTTTACTTAGTACAATGCTGTTTTACTAGGTAAGAATGCTATTATATGGAAAAAAAATCATTAAAGAAAGAATAAATCCTGAAATTAAAGATAATAAACTTAAAAAAGTATTAAAAATAGTGACTTTAAAAAAAAGATACAGCCTTGAAAACTGACAAACCAATAATGCAGTAAATGGAAGTATGTGTGTGAGATGCATGATAGCAGCATTTCTTTTAATTAAGAGTTAATGAAGCCACAAGCTATAACATGTCATGTTATTTGAAAGTAACCTGAAAGTGTGCTTGATTCAAGCAAAGGAGTTTGAAAATATTCTCATCTGTACTATAACATTTGATCAATTTTTTTATACTACTCCTAAATTAATAATTACAGTATTGAAGACAGGCAAGAAAAAGTCTTGAAGGCATATAGACAAGAGCCTGTGCTTGCTGATCATCCAAAAATGGGTGGAAAATTTTTAAACTGACATAGAAACTGAGCATGAAGGCCTTTAAAGTGCAATACTTTGGGATCTATGGGAGTCATGCAGCTATCTATATAAAAGCTGAAATTATAAAAGGTTCAAATATTAATTTCCTTACCATCATCACATGTAAAATCCTGAATTGCCACATCCTGGATAGGAATCTCTTTGAGGAAGTAGGGTTTTTGGCAGCGAGGGTTCCCCGTCACGATGCGTTTCTTCCTTAGCCAGTCTCCGAGCCATGCAAGATGGCAGTTGCAGTTGAAGGGATTGGCCAAGAGGTTTCTGGGAACCACAGGAAAGTTTATCTCAGATGACACCATCCTTTCATCCTAAGGACTCTTTTTCTATCTTCAAAAAGCATACCTTAAACACTGTTCTTCAAACAATACTGTGTGTAAACCATAAGTGAAAGGTGTAATTTAGGCTCTGTGTTGTGAATCTTGACACAACTTGTGTAGAAATAATTTTGAACTGTCAAAGATCTGACTTCATGTCAAGCCACTCTGTACCAATAACGCCATAATTTCATATAGAGATGGAGGTTGATTACTTTACATTATTAGATTCAACCTGACAACAGGTATTCCATTAATTTATCATCTTAAGATTTCCATCTTTTATTTGCTCCAGAGGATAAGTTTCCTATCTGAAGTGACAGCTAAGCTGATTACATGCCAGTTGCAAAAACGAATTTGCTTCTAAAAGCCTCAGTACTTTTGGCATCTCCTTATTTCAGCACAAACATATCAACAATTCCATCATTTATAAACATGTCATATTTAATATGCAAAATTAGTAACTGGGTGCAAAGTGTCACTTTTCATGTAAAACGGAGATTAAGTACTTTCCTGAATGATGATACCTAAAACCAGCACTTCTTCATGAAACTGAGTGGCAGCTTTGCTTACTTTTTTTACTTCCCTTAAATTATATCACATTTAAATTAAAAAAAGGATGCTTCTTTTTACACAAAATGAGACTGAAGCTTCCTTATAAAACACCCATGAATTAGGATTCTCAGCAGGCCAAGGAAATTTAAGCTAGTAATTAGGTGGCACACGGCAGAAGGACAGACAACATGGTAATCTAAACAGCTTCGTTTGTGTGCTGCCTACCCAAAATGTTGCTTTCTACCCTGGTTTAGATCAGTAGGCTTCCATGAGGCGAGTGAGCAGGATGTTCTTCCTGACTTCTCAGACACTTCTGAGATACAGTCTAATGCTGTATCAACAGGCACCATGAAAACATACTCTTCATGTGCCCAAGATGGTCCAGAAAACAAAATTTCTCAAAACTACCTCTATGAAATCCTTTTATCCCTGAACATTACTAAGTGCTGTACAATTACACATCAAAGTATTAAGGGAAATGCCTCCCAAAGGTCAGAGATTTAAACATGGTTAAAGGTAAAAGATGAACGTGACTTACAGCGTAGAGAGCGAATGCAGCGTGTCGAAGGAGCCGGGTGCCACGGTGGTGATCTGGTTGTCATACAGCGAGAGCAGACGGACAGAGCTCAGCCCTGTGAAGCTGTCATTTCCCACACAGCTTACCCTGTTGCTCCTCAGCATCCTGAGAAAGAAGGATCAGCATTTTTCAGCTTAGCCTGGGCAGGGACCAGGGCTGAAATGGCTGCTGGAGTGAGGGCCAAGAGGTATGACTACAAGGAGGCTGCTGCCAGTGCAGTGCCCCCTGTGCTGTCTGTCATCTCACTCAAGAGACTGAGTGCAGTGTGTGTGGAGCAGGCTGGAGGACAAAGGTGGGTGGGTGGGTAGGTTTCACAGAGGCAAGGGGTGTTTCACAGAATCACAGAATGGGTAAGGTTGGAAAGGACCACTGGAGGTTATCTGGTCCAACCCTGCTCAAGCAGGGTTCCCTAGAGCTTTTCTCTAGAGAGTTACTCAGGATTGCATCCCGGTGACTTCTGAGTACCTCCAGATGAGATCCCACAACCTCTTTGGGCAACCTGCTCCAGATTTCCTTTAAATGTTCGGGATTTTTTTCTTTTTCTTTCAATACCAGAAACAGTAACTATGAATTTTTAATTGCCAAGAAATTAAACTGAAATTCCTCAAATCAGAGAAACACAGCAGCCCTCTCTTCATGTTTCCAAGACTGATGACTCCAGAACTGCTATTTATATGGAGCAGAGGCTTGCACCAGCTTATCTCCTCTTGAGGTCCCTTTCACTTCATTTCTCTTAGGACAAATTCTAGAAACCACTTCCACTGCATTCAAAAGCACTTCATTCAAATGAGATCAGCATTCCTCCTCAGCATGATTTTAAGGCAGTACAAATTTCAGAATCCTAAGCTATTCTAAAATCTCTCAAATTTCTATAAAACTTAAGAGCTATGAAGTCTGTTGCTCCCCTCTCTGTCCACCAAAAGATAGTAATTTTCCCCCATGCCCTTGTCTAGGAGTAGCTTCTTTAAACAATTTTAGCAGCTTTAACTGCAAGGTTAGAAATTGTAGATGTGATTTATTTAAAATACCTAACGTCTATGGACAGTTGAAACCCCAAAGACCATTTAATCCTGGCTCTGGTCTGCAGATCAGAAGGACAGGCTCTCTGAAGAAGGCCAAGATGCCGTAGATTGTATAAACATCTTTTTTGAGTGGAAAGAACTAAACTGCTTCATGGAAAGAATGAAATGAGTACAAGCTATAGCGCTTTTAGTCTTGCCTTCACTGTAGAAATGACAAAAAAATTACTTAGGAGAGAAGCATTTCCCACATTTCAATACACACCAGTGCAATTTCTTCCTCCAGCAAAATTCCCAGTAATGGTTGAACTGAAATGAATCAGACTCCATTATGTAAAATGTGTAATTCCCATGAAAAATTCTGTTACTCTGATGATTATTCCCATTTCCATTTCTGAAGTTGGATGTTTACCCATTCTCAACTGCTTCATTTCTTTAGAGGACTCATTATACCCATAATTAATAACTAATAAATTAATATAATGTATAGTTTCCAGTAAAATAGGAATAAGAAGTAAAATATGCTTGAATAATCCACAGCTAATTCGCTAAAATATTTTTTTATACAATATTATTGTATAATATTACATAATATATAAAGATGCAATACATAATAAAGATACAATATTATTCTCAAAAATACCTGTGAGAAAAGAAGAATGAAAACACCCAAATAAATATACTTACAGTGTTTTGAGACTTTCTAGTCCTTTGAACATTTTGTGTTGAACACTTTCCAAGCGGTTGCTTGTGAGCAATAGTTCATTCACACCAGAGGCTCCATCAAATGCTCCTTCTTCTATATCTGTAATCTTGTTATTGCTCAGGTTTCTATTACACATTAACAGAAACAGGTAAGAACTGAGGAGATTTTCTTTTATCAATGTCCTAAATTAACTGTTGAATGCTGCAGACTGAATAAATTCCAAGAAAGACTTAGAATCTTAGTTTTCCACTAAGCTTGGAAAAGACCTCCAAAATCATCAAATGTAATCTTGATGCAACAGCCAAGTTGTTGTGTAAAAGCACAAAATATAAATACATCGTTCAACTTCAAACCAGTAAAAAAATATTCAATGACCTTCTAATTAAAGAAGCAAAGATTTTTAAAGTAATCTTCGGAAGATGGTTTATAATAATGGCAGTTACACAATCTATGCTGCTGCCACAAAAGAGCATATTTTCCTAATTTTGAATCTTACCAGTAACTAACCAGTAATTTTTTCAGGTCTCCAGCCTCTGTAGCATTTTTAGATTAATTGATAACAAAATTATACTGTATGAGTACAGCATAACTAACCTCTCTGATTTATTTTATCTTGATAGACAAATATAAGAAAACAGTATAAACAGCAACATATGCAAAAGAAATGTGTGAATATAAACAGTACATGAAATGTTAATAATTTATGACATTAGTTAGAGAGGAGGGTTTATAAGCAAGATAATTCATGTATCTGCAATTTGCCTGCAAAGTGGATCAAAATGTGGGGAAAATGATCTAAAATATTGCCAAAATGCTTAGTGTTTATGATTTTAGTTGAAATATGGAAATTACATCCCAAATGGGTAGTATATAGTGTACTATATATACACTAAAGGAAACATATGCAACAGCACACATTTTCTTAAATATTTTTCATATTAGTGTCCTTTTGTTTGCTTCATATCATTATTTACACATATTACAGAAATACATAGCTACCCATTAAACAGCGTTATAATACACTGGTGATTTTTAAACAGGTCTTAAAAACTCTCTGAGACAAAGGGAATGGAAGTAAAGCTAAAGACTATTTGATGGAATTAATGGTGCTTGGAAGAAAATCAAACATTTAATGCAATTTCTAGAACCATTTTTAAATCATTCAAAACAAGAAAGATAATATTTGTTAGAAAAAAATCCAGGAAGTTGTGGCTTAATCTTTGGTGCTGACTATTCTCTATAGCCTAGCTGAAATGTAACCTACACCATGTCTGTAAAGAAGGATACAATCATGTCATCAGTTAGATTGGAAAGGACCTTTAATATCATCAAGTCCAAGCATCTAATCCAGTACTGCAAAGTCCATTACCAAGATGTATCCCCCTAAGTCTTTTAAATTTCTCCAGGGATGGCAACATCACCACTTCCCTGGGTGACCTGTTTCACTGCTTGGCAGCCCTTTCCACAGAGAAACCAAACTAAACCTCCTCTGCTGCAATTTGATATTATTTCCTCTCATCCTGTCAGTTGTCACCTGGGAAAAAATGACAACCCCCACCTCAATACAACCTTCTTTCAAGACAGGTGTAAAGACCAAAACGGTTCTTGCTGAACTTCCATTTCTCCAGGCTAAACAACCCATTTCCTTAGCTTCTCCTCATCACACTTGGGCTCCATACCCTTCAGCAGCTTTGTTACCCTTCTCAGGACTCTTTCCAGCATCTCAGTGAATTTTTGGTAGAGAGGAATCCAAAACTGAACAAACTACTCAAGATGTGGCCTCACCAATGGCAAGCACTTGAGGGACAATCACTGCCCTGGTCCCGCTGGCCACACTATTGCTGATACATGCCAGGGCCTTCTTGGCCACCTGAGCACATGCTGGCTCATGTTCACCTGGCCGTTGACCAGCACCCCAGGTCCTTTTCTGCTGGGCAGCTTTCCAGCCACTCCTCCCCAAGACTGAGCACTGCACAGTCTTGTTGGGGATGTTGTGACAGTGCAGGACCTGGCACCTGGACCTGCTGAATCCCATATGGTTGGCCTTGGCCCATCTATCCAGCCAGTCCAGATCCCTTTGCAGAGCCTTCCTACCCCCCAGCAGATCAACACTCCCACCCAACACGGTGTCATTTGCAAAGTTTTGGATAGCGAATTTAATCCCCTCGTCCAGATCATCGATACACGTATTAAACACGACTGATACTGAGCCCTAGGGAACACCACTTGTGACTTTCTGCTGACTGGATTAAACTTCATTCGCCACCCTCTGGGCCCTACCATCCAGCCATTCTTTTACACAGTGAAGTATACGTCTGTCCAAGCCATGAACAGCCACCAGTTTAACCAGGAGAATGATGTGGGAAGTGGTGTCAAAGGCTCAACTAAAGTCTAAACAGACAACACCCACAATCACCGCTTTCATTTAGTTTCACAGTGGAGCTGTTCAGTCTGCAAGGTGCTGTGGAAGACTGGAAGCAAGAAACTCATTATTTCTAATATCAGATGGCTTGTCCATGTCAAGCCCTCAGTTTCCTAAAACCTTTTTTATTCTTGCTGTAACAGAGATACAACTTCACCCACGTTACATAGATATTTTAAAGATTAATGTTGCATAGCTAATCAATGTTGCAGTGCATACATATGCTTTATTACTGATGAAGCATCAAATCAATGAAACATTTAGGCCTCAATTTTTCAATGTCATCTGTGCAGAAAGATCTTTGCACCTATTTTGAACCTCTAGAAGAAATATGAGCTTCACGGAAATATAGAATTCACTCATTGGTGTCTCTTCAACATCAGTACTTCACTTCTTTCCAGAGATGCTTAAGCAGACACTATTATTCTCCCAATGGAAGAATGTTGCAACAACTGGTAACTATACTAGGAAGTTAGAGAGCAGTATTATTAAAATAGTTAACTCTTAATTTATTTTTTTTTCATTTTTTTCCCTTTTCAATTAACCAGATTTTAAAGCCTTTGGGAGTTCCAACAGACAGCTACACCAAAACTGATTAATATTCATCCTTTTTTTTCCCTTTTGTCTTGAACACCTCCTCAACTTAGAAGAAATATTGTTAAATATGAAGATCTGATGTACGTATAAATGTGTGTATATGCATGTGCATGCATGACACATCAAGCATTTTATTTATTTCGTAGAATCCTGCAATCACAAAACATCTTGGGTTGGAAAAGACCTTAAATATTACCTAGTTCCAATCCCTCTGGCTGTAGGCAGGGACAACTTTCACTATATATTGATGAGTATGTTAAATACTGATCTGCAAGGGACACCATTTGTCATTGATGTCTTTGGGACTCTGAGCCACTGACCATTACCCTCTGGATGCTGCTGTCCAAACAATTTCTTATCCATCTATGTCCACCCATCAAATCCATATCTTCCCAGTTTACAGAGAAGGATGTTGGGGGGGCATGCCAAAGGCTTTACAGAAGTCCTGATAAATGACATCTACAGCCCTTCCCTTGTCCACTGATGCTTCATATTGATATTTGATATTTCCAAAGTACACTGTAGCTGTAAAAAGTGCTAATCTGAGATTCTTGAACATTGAATAAAACGGTATCTACTGCGTAGCCCCAGAAAGAACACTGTTGTGCCAAACATCCTACATTCTTTTTTCTAAGTACTGCAGCCCAATTCGAAGTCATAAGATGTGCTCAAGTGGAGAAGTCAAAGACAAATTCATTTTAAAATGTTGGGGTTTTAAAATATTTTAATCTAAAAAATTAGTAATAAATATTTAACTAATTGTGATCGCGCCAGCAAGGATCCAGTTAAGGCTAACAACAGTTGAAGCAATACTATCACTCCCTTAAGATTCTGATCACTAATACTGATCTCTTCCAAATGCTAGTCACTTGGTGACTACCAATCTATTTTTACTTGTGTTTTTCTTCACTTACTATTTATGTTTGGATTCAATCCTGAAATGATTGAGCACAGAGTCACCAAGTCTAACTAAATCATCTGCCCTCAAGTATGTCTTTTACATAAGCTAAAGAAAAGCTTTTCATAGTCTCATTTTTAGCAACAATTGTAATTGGTAAGATTATAAACTACTCTTGGAACATTAACTGTTAACATGGACTTACATGGATGACCTATCAAACCACTTTTCTTCAGTGACTTAAATTTTGATATTCCCCTCACCTAATGACCGTTTAATGAAGCAAAGAATCAACAGCATGCCCTTATTGTGCTGAAAGAGGCAAAATTGTCTGGCTAGAGAGTAATACAGGAAGTTACAAAAGATTACTGGAATCTTTTCTAAGCAGCTTATACTGTGAGCCCCCTGCTGTGGCTGCATAACAGACCAGCTGGCTGGATGCTGCCACGAAGGTGCTGGAGCTATACACCATGAGAACTGGCTGCTGGCAGTGCCAAGCCCCATACAGCAGAGCTGCCAACTCTGACCTACCTCAGGGATTAATTTAAAGCCATTCTTGATTCTTGACTGGAATAAACTGAATCTTTTGTAGATTAGAACTAAGAAAGGTGGAGAGACACAGCAAGGAGCTAATACACTAACTGAATAGACAAGGTCATTGAAGTTGCACTTACATTTTACGCAGCTGAGGAAGTTTCTTAAAGATTCCAGTAGCTTCCAGGACTGAAAATTCATTGTTATTTAGTCGCCTAAAAGAAATTACATTAATTTCAGAAAAAAATTATTCAGGGATTGATACAGAATGTTCCATATTAAGTGAACTTTTCAGTCTGGTTTCCCTGAACACCTGATATTTAACTGGTAGCTGAAGAACAATTCCGTATATAGTGACATTTCTAATTTTGATAATTCCTGTGAATGAACATTCTCATTAGTTAAACTGAGGCATACATAAGGCATTTTCAAAACCTGATCACAATATTTTATACAGCTAAAACTGAAAATTAATACAAGATGATGTTTTTAATTTTTCAAACAAAAATGTAACTAAGGGAGGATTCCATGGCAACTTATAAATAAGTCTTTAAGAAGGACATATAAACCACTGAAGATTAGTCTTTTGTTCTTTAAAGGGTATCAGGTAGAGTCTGCCAGACATCTGGAGGTACTCACAGAACACTATTTACAAGAATGAACTAATTACTCTTCTTTTGAATAGGGAATGAAACCCACTGCATAGGTCTTCCTATGAATTTAAAAACACTTCCCTCACCATGATTTATCTTCATACCACTACAGCTGGCACACATACACTGCTTGAGGCAGCGTCAAATGCTGACTTGTAACACTCTAAGAAGGTATGCAACGAGCAACAAAATACTAGCAGGGCACTTCTCTTTCCTGCACAGGTATCAAGGCTTACAGTATAGTATACCTTTAACAGCAGCTAGGTTAGGGGACCATCGATCTTCCAAAAAATACCTGCATTGATCCAGTACTCCCTATTTCCTCTCTTGGAAAGAAAATGGAAATTATGAGTCTTTAATCCTTTATATGCTCTAATGGAGCCATATTATTAAGGGAGTCTGTCCAGCATTTCTTTAGATATCTTAAATAGGAAGGAAAAGATATGACTGACAAGATCACTGTGAAATGAAATTCAGCACAATTCTAAACCCAGAACACTTTTCAGAATTGCCTTACTGCAAAGGCAATAAAAGTTTTAAAAAAACCCCTAGAAAATTAAAGAAAGCTGCTTGTTCATCCTTCCCTCCTGTTCATCCTCACTGATAGCCAGAAGGGAAATTAAAGTTGTAAATCTGAAGGTATGGTTGTACAACAGTTTCAACATGGAACCAAACTGAAAGAAGACAGAAGTTTTTTTGATTATACACAAAACATTCGTATATCACACTAAACTACAAGGAACCTGAATTTCAGAAGATGCTATAACCTCTAAAAATCAGCTGAATGACTGAATGTGATTTTTAGTGGGACCATATAAAATATTCTTGCACATTGTCAATTAACAGTTACTTCACTCTAAACAGACTTTTCTTTATCCTATCTATCAACAACAGAATCACTGACCATTCTGTAAATGGTAACATCTTCAAATACTTTTCAAGTGCTATACCATCTAGAATGACTTGATAATGAAAATAACTGATTTTAATAATACTTACTTGCTCTACTGCAAACATTTCCAACCCCAATGAAAAATGCAAATAGTTTGATCATCCTTTGCAACAATCTTTTACCTATTCAAAGTAATTTACTTTGCCTCTCCCTCGAGTTTCTTTCACACAAATGCCTTCAACCCTTCCAGTCTTTTTTTCTACTATTATTGTTGTCCTTGAATTTTTTTTCCAAGCAATTATATCCATCTTGAAAAATTATGTCTTTAACACAGTATTCCAACTGATCCTTTACTATTACTATGCACAGTACAATAATTATTTCCTATAATTTACATTTTACATTCCTTTACATATACCCTGAAATGAAATTTGTATTAGTGCCCAATAGCACTTTTTCATCTTTAATATGTGTGATAACCACATGCTTTTATCTTGACCTACATGCTGTTTATGCCTCAATCTGTATTTCCAGTGCTAAATAGTTCTAATTTCATATGTAGAATTTCAATTTTTATTTTATTTAAATTGTATATATTTTATTTAAATTAGTCCACACACAATGGAATCAAAATTATTACAGATGACTGGAAAATTTACAGATGTGATGGGATCTCCATTCTGGATCTTAATATTATTTTTTGAGCTCAATGGTCTTCACTGGTAAAGACAGCAATATATACTTAATACTTGTCTTAATACCCGACTTAACAATATACTTATTACCCATCAATTAATAGATCAAGAAAATGAGCTTAAAATTACCTTTATCTTGTTTATTAAAGTACTGAAATATCATTCTCAAAACAGAAGCATTTGATCATGATGTCTACACATTCTCTCTGTCTGGATTATTTGATGCTTTTCCTGTTTTAGTAACATAATGGCTAAGATATTGCATGTTTTTGAACAATAGCTGAATTTTCCTGGAAGCCTATACACTGCAGTGATATTCATATTTTCTAAAACTACCTTGTTAGGTGATCATCTATTGTAAAATTATTATAAAAATTCAACATATAAGACTTAAATTATTTTTCATTTAGCATTTCTCCTGGGGACTTCATTTTGAGTGATTTCTGAAATGCTTCCTGAATTTTCCTATATACTAGAAATCTATCTGAAAAATATTTTATTTCTGGGGCGCAATTACGGACTTGTATTTTATATCAAATACTTTACAGTCAGATTAGACAGATTGCTCAATGTTTCTCTGGAAGACTGTGAGCAAGTGACAAAATGGGAAGTTAGAACAGCTGTTAGTTGGTTAATTATATTTTTTTTTAACTTTTACCATTAAATATGTGTCTTGAACTATATTAATATATTTTTTTATTTTTTTTTTTTTAAAAAAAACAACTACTTGGAGGAAACAGGAGTTGTTTTTGTTTGGTTTTTTTTTTTTTCCCTGTGGTATTATTACTATTGTAATTTACATAACAGACATTTTTTTTAGAGAATCACAGGATATGCTGGGTTGGAAGAGACCCACAAGGATCACTGGGTCCAGTTTCTGGCCCTGTCACTGGCAGAGCTGAGATCAGTGCCTGTCCCCCCTCCTCCCCTCATGAGGAAGCTGTAACTGCAGTGAGGTGTCCCCTCAGTCTCCTCTTCTCCAGGCTGAGCAGACCAAGTGACCTCAGCTGCTCCTCACACGGCTTCCCCTTAAGGCCCTTCACCATCTTCATTGCCTACCTTTGCCAGCTTTTTTCCTTACTTTTAATCTTCATTTCCAAGCTGAGATTCAACTCCAAACATCACCCTGCAGAAATTAGTCTAGCTCTCCTCACCACTGAAAGAAGCATCAATGCAATTTGACTCTAACAAGTGTTTTTATATCACATTTTGTGGGTTAGAAAAAAAAAAAAAAGGAAGGCTAACTAGCTGCTATTTTCATACATGGCAGTAAATACTGCGAACTGGAAATCAAAGAATGGTCCTAGAACTAGACTGGGAAGCCCCAAGATAAATAACAAAGCGCATCAAAGACTAGGAATAACAGGAGGAAACAAGAGGAAGAGCTGTAACTTTTGTATCAGAGAGGCAAATACCAAAAGAATGTATTTGGCTAGAGCAAATGGATTTTTAATAGAAATAAAAAAAAAAATGAAGTAATTTTTCTATCCTCTCTAGAATATCTACAAGACTGTTGAAATTTTTATTACATCAAATGACTTGAAGAACAATCTCTACAGCCTAACAAGTAGAAGACTGAATAATGACTTTGTTACAATTAAACACAGTCTTACTTGGATGGACTGCTGGAAAGAAAAGGGCTCTTTAATGGCAAAAAAAAAAAGAAAAAAAAAGGAATCAGTGATGGAAACCGAAGACAGGTAGAGTCTATCTCAAAATAAAAGTTCCCATTAAAAACCAAAAAAACAAACAAAAGTGGAAGAAAGTAACTTCTGTAACAGTCTCAGGGAAATGGTGAATTTTTTAATCCACTAGCATCTTCAAATAGGACTGGATATTTTCTGAAAGAAGTGCTGTAACCAAATATTTAGTCAAAAAAAAATTTGTTGACTGAAATTTGAGTGTTTAGGATATAGAGTAGATGAGGCTTGATTATTTGATTGTTCCTTCTGAATTTAACAGGTAGGAACCATAATCATAGAAAGAAAACACTTGACTGCATATTTTCCACATGTAAATCAATTAATCTAAAAAAAGAAATTAAAATGCTAAATTAAGATTATTATTTCTTCAGAGAAGAGACAATTAAACATGATTCCTCCTAAATATCAAAGCAATGCATGCTTAATCATTTCAACAACTCCATTCATTTTCTCTTGGTTCAGTAACTTCATTTATACAACCACTACTTTATGATCTCCTCCCACATTTTAACCTGTTACCTATTCCATCAGCTTTTTGTTCTTAAATTAAACAATTTTATCTCAAAATATTGGAAAACATAAAATATATTTCTCCACTGAAATCTATCTCCGCTTACACAAGACTGTATCAATTTTTTTTTCTCGGATTGTAATTTTCAGATTTGTAATAAGAACATGTTGTGGTTTAAACCCAGCAAGACACCACGTTCAACACAGCCACTTGCTCTCACCTCCACCATCAGAACTGGGGAGAGAACCAGAAGGGTAAAAGCTGGAAAACTTAGGAGTAGAGATAAAGACAGTTTAATAGGGAAATAAAAAGCCATGCATCCAAGCAAAGAAAAACAAGACATTAATTCACTGCTCTCCACGGGCAGGCAGGTGTTCAGTCATCCCCAGGAGAGCA
>WAAG01013814.1:943-24404 GCA_013390105.1 Tichodroma muraria | reverse complement strand
GCCAGTCGGCATTGCCCACATTTTCCAAAATTTCCTACCTTCCAAATGTTTTGTGAATTTCCATTGGCTTAATAACCTTATTCTTCTTGGCGAGTGTCGTCTGTTTGGTAAATATCGCCAAATGTCATAGGTTTGGTAAATAACATTAGTTGTGTGCCTCAGCAAAATAGAGAGGTCAGAATATTTACATGGGTCTTAAATTGCTTATCACTTGTAGTACAGACAAGCCTGACTGTGTTGCAATTAAGGGGGAAACATACAGGATACATGAGTAATAGACAGTTTTGGCCATGAATTAAAGCATAAAAATTCTATAGGATACTGTCTTAAGTCTTAAATGTCCAATAACACTTTATAGGTAAGTTCTGGACAGCAGTCCCTGACTGGGAAATCTAGGATATTAAAAGACTTTTAAAAGTCACTACTTTTGTAACTACTTTTCTTTAGTAAAAGTCAGATAACAGCTTTAGTGAAGACAAATTCTTTTGTTTAATCTACTTTTTATTGGTTAAGCCAAGTACTCTGTAGGTACTTGGCCAAGAAAATATAGAAAGATATTCAGGTGTCATTGGATGTAATTTTGAAGTTTACACACTTTTTTAGCCTGGCAAGCAAAAATATTTCACCCAGGATATTATGCATGCACAGGGTTGCCAAAAATATGTTTAAATGTTACAGATCTACAGTGCCATCTGGCCCAGCAGCTTTTCAGATACAGTCTATAGACATAAGAGAGAGGGGCACTGCTGGATATCTCATAAGAGATATCTATTATAACTATTTCCAAGGAATCAAAGATCTTATCTAAAATACAGCAGGTCACTCTCAACAGTAGCCACCATATTTTCCAAGAGAATTAAGGAAACAAATCATGAAGAGGAGCCTTCATAAGATCTCAATAGTCTAATGTATTCACATGTGCATTACGGATATCAATATACTGACCCACACATACCTTTTGGTTCGCCAGGGGTGACATGGCTTGTTATCACTTACAGGAATAATATTAGAAATAACTGTACAATACAAAAGATGAGAAATAAATACCAGGTATTTCTTAAAGGAAAAGACAAAATAAAGGAAACCCCAAATAAACCAGAAATCTGTCTGCTTAATCTATTTCTGATTGATCCTCCTGATACTCAAGATACTTCTGCTAAGTCCACCTGTTATAAAGGTACCAGGAAGCATTTTATCAACTTTATAGCTTTACATTTGAGGTCCTTCAGTAATACAGCCTCCTTCTAATTTTCTTCTTTTGAAAACATTCATAACCTCTGCAAAAATAATTTTCTAAGAACAGATATGTGTTTTAAACTAAGAAAGTTTGAAAGGGAAAACTGCTACTTGCTAATAAAAGCAAATGCTGCATAACAGAAGAAATTAAAAGTATAATTGCTAGAAACTCATGAAGATTTAATAGAATCATTTCATATTAGAACAGAGGGGGATAAAAAGACCACAAAACAACCATAGTCAGAAATATACTCAGCACATGTAGTTTCTTTTCCTGATTCCACAGACTGTCAGCAGACCTTGCTTTAAATGCGTTCATATTTTGTCAATGAATTTTCTGGTTTCATTGCTTTAAAAAAACTAGTTTTATTAAAAGCCTGAATTTTATTTAAAAAATCTTAATATTCAGCATGAAAAATTCTGAGTGACTAAGGGCTAAGTAACATCATGCTGGTCTACACGTAAAATTTTGTAATTTTGAACCTTATTTTAAAGAACCATGATTTTAAGTCTTGGGGAGAGGCAAATATAAAGGACATTCAGTGCTAAAAAGTATCAGGCATTTTTGAATCATTATAGCCTTAGCCATGGAAAGAAAAAAAGTTGTCTGTGTCATTGTACAAAAGTGAGATAGACTAGACTAAAATTGACTGGCTAAGGATAGAATTACTTTCCAAAGTAATTACAGAATAAAGTGATGAAAATAACAGCACAGGGTATTATTTTGGGCAGTAGAAACAGGTCCCTTCCCAAATAACAGTCTCCAAAAAGTCTGAATTTTGGGGAGAAGCATAAAGAACCTTGTATTTCAGCTGCACTAGGAATAATGCAATTTATTAAAATAAATAAATAACCACCCATGTATTCTAAATTTCTGTCACCAATACAAGCTGACTGAGTAGGTGGGCTTGTTATAAACGTGGAAGGCAGCTCTCCTCATGTCTGGCTTGCTTGGCTGTGTCTGTGCCAGAGCAGTAAAGAATCTGTCACAGAGCATGGAAGTGAAGTCTCTCCTGTGTCACACACCTATAAATAGGCGTGGATGTATATGTATGGGCATGTCTCCAGGTATTTCATTTACTAGTGCAAATAAACAAGCACATTCAAAATCCACTCCTGAGCATTTCCAACAATTAACTTTTGGCAATTTTGGAACAGCACAAGGGCAGTAGAAGGCACAGCCTGTTCTCCGTTTGCAAGAATATAAACTGTGTGCATGCCTGGCTGCTCCTCACTCCCTGCCCAGCTTACTCCAACTCAGGGAATGGGTTTCGTGTTTTCTGAGCTCCCACCTTCACTGGTAGAAAAAAAGAATATATATACTCACCACATATACATGAAGTTATATCTTTATCTGTGGATGCCAATACAGAATATAAAGCACTAATCTGACACAATTAATAAAAAAAAATATTCAAATAAAACACACAAAATACCCCAAACTCATAATGAAGAAAAGCTAATGCTCCACAAAAGCATTAACCAAAAAAAACTATAAACCAAAGAAAATAATTCAAAACACTTCTCAGCTATCTCTTCCACAGATGCAGTAAAAAGAACAAATCAATATTGATCCACAAACCCTCTCTCCTGGCTCACAGGTGGAAAATTCAGCTGCAACAGCCACTTGGGCCTCTACACTTGATGACTCTTTCTCCTTCCTGTAACTATCTTATCAGAAGAATCTTGACAGCAGTTTTTTTAAGGGGTCAAAAAGAAATGTAATGATTATACAAAACAGCCCCTGAAACTCTTGCACATCAGCCAGGAAGCTCTTCTGTCTCTTATGGCAGCCTCTCTCTTACTCTGCCAGCAAGAAACACCCTTTCTTTGTCAGGCCCCATAAAGGAACAGTAATCCAAGATAAAAACCTTTTTTTTCCTGTCAGGATTAATGAGAAATGAAGCTGAAGTATTGTGCTGACAAGAATGAGAAAGCAATATTTAAATCAGAGCAAAATGTAGTACACACTGTATGCAATTTGATGAAACAGGAATCGAGTGATCAGTGATAACAAGGGTCTGCTTTGTTTTCTGATAAGCAGAGGAATGTGAAACAAGCTCTTCCCAATTAAAAATGGGGCCAGACCACCTGCTGCTGCTTTCAGTGGGATGAGGGTGGCCTGCCCAGGAAGGGTGGCAGCAGCTGGCAGCCATCCAGCTGTGTCAGGGACATGCACCCCTCCTGTACCTGTGGGCACCTCCCAGTGCTGCACAGGCAGCTCCCCCTGCCCCCCAGGACAAGATAGCTGGTGGCCACTCTCTGCTTCTAAATTACAAATCCACTTGCATGAAACAGAGCCTGCCCAGAGCCAGGAAACAGACAAAGCCTATGCAAAGAGTCAACCCTCAGAAGGGATAAAGCAGCTCCTACAGGAGAGACAGTGATTAAATAAAGTCCAGCAAATGATGCCAATAAACAAGTTTTCAATTATCAAAGGACACCCAGGCAGCCAAAAAGAGCCTGCTAAAAGCTGTAATCACACTATTCTGCAGTATCCACTTCAAAAAGTAGAGAAACATATAATATATTTTGGCTGTAAAAGAACATATAAGAGAAGACTATTTAAGAAAATTGCAACCTGCTACAAAAACAAGCTTGAGTGCCTTCTATTTAAGAGAATGGGGCTGCATTTCAGATCTCATTTCTTACTTCAGGTGAATTATATCTCTGAATCACACAGCAGTTATCTGTCTGCATGTTTTACTTTGACACCATTATATTCTCATGTCCTTGACCCCATCTGAGACTGACAAACTCTGGGGACTGCTAATCGAAAAAAAATTTCTATTAATATGTTTGTATTTATGAATTAATTTATTTGGGCCACACTAATGCAATTTGTGTATTTGCTTTCTGAAAAAATAACTTGCTTATTTGCATTTTGCTGGCTTGAATGTTTACTAAAGTAAATTCCAAATATGTCGCCAAAGGTATTAGGATCAGAAAGAGGCTTTTAAAGTGTACTGTAGTGTGTCAGTGCATTTATATTTGCACAAGACAAATGATTCTCACTCAACCAGCCAAGGAAGAGAGAGAAAATTTGGTGATTTCCTGGCCAGTCATAATTAACAAATACAGCATGAGGAATAAGTGTTGAAAGCAGAAAATCTGTTGATAATAAACAAAAACAGTTTCATGTGTTACCAGGTGGTATTCCAACAGTTTTTTCAGATGGGATAGACTCAAAGTTGAGATAAGATCATACTGGCTATGCACACAGTGGAAGCCTATAGAGTGGAAGTCTCCTAGGACAGGAGCTCAGAGCCTGTAAAGATTTACTTGTTTTGAAAGACAAATCTGTATTTGCATACACATTGTGCTACAACAGACTTCCTGAAGCACCACAAAGCAGCAAAGTTTTTTGTCTGACCCGTTGTCTCATAGTATCAGGTCCTAGGGAAGACCAAATATGAATGTGGGTTTGAGCACAGAGCATAAGGTACTCTGAACAACTATTTTTTCTAATTAAAGTACTGCTCAGTTCTCAAATTATTTTGCTTTTAATTCTATGTTCATGCAACAGCAGACTAAGGGTAAATTATTTTATTTGGTTTGCTCTTTCAGTAGCTTGCCACATTAAAAAAAAAAGTGCACATCAGTTCAACAAATTAAAATCAATTGTGGTTTAATCATTTTTCCTTTAGCCAAGACCATTAGCATGGCTCGATTAAGTAAATGCTTAAAGCTAGAAAAGGAATCTTCAAGGCAGAGCTTCCATTCCTGCTGCTGAACAGCAATGGGGAAATTCCTAGGAAACAAAGACACCAGTACCCTCTGCCCCACAGCAGCAGCAATAGTGCCTTTCCTTGACTGATCTGACAGAACAAGAGCTTTTACCTTCCCTTGATTGAACTGACAGAACAGGAGCTTTCTTCTGATGCTCCCACCCAGCCTGACCATGTCCTACACAAAGCAAAGATCTGTCTAGAGTATTTTCAGTTTGCAGTATCAGAGAAAATGAAACCACCCTCTTCCTGCATATTAGTAGCCTCTCCCAGACTCCCATGGAAAGAGGCCAGGGCATGAAAAATGAAAAGCCTTGCAGAAATCAAAGAGACCATGTTTCCAGCCATTTTTTCCAACATCATAGCTATTTAAAGCATTGAAAGCTGGTTTAAGTGTGCTTTTTATTACATGATGCTGATTTGAACTTCTCCAGTCTGAAAATTAGTCTGAATTATTTCAGATCAAGTTTTATTATCACTTCATATGTGAAGGCAAGATGCACAACACTGTAAATTCTCTTATTCATATTTACTGTATTTTTTCAGGTCATTTGTAAGGAAATGTGGAATTTGTGAAATTTCCTCAGCTTTGAGGAAAGTCTTTAGTTCTTTGTAGATTATTGAAATTGACTTGCACTTCACTGCTCTCTTAGACCTTTAGGGACATTAGCATGAGGCTCCAACATCTTTCCAGGCATTATATGATCTTGATGTAATATGTTGCGATTCCCATTACTTGTGAATTGGAGGACTACAGTGGATTAAGTGACAGGCTAATTTAAGCAGTGCATGTTCTCATTTGAACTATTTGGAGAACTAAAATATCTGTTTAGGCATGGTTAAACTCAAAGCACGTACTGATGCTATATCTGGCAACCAGAGTAAGCAACAATTTTCCTTGGCATTTTATTTATCAAACAGATCTTTGCAAGGATTAAGATCTCAACAGGCACGAATAACGATAGTTTTTTCTTGGGGATTTTTGTGCCCATTTGGAAAACAGTGTCTCCTTACATCATCATGCATAGAAGTCCATCCAAAAGGAAATGCACTCATGCTAAGAAACTTGGACATGATGAGCAAAACATTTTCTGGTGTATAGGCTAAAAATATTGCTGTGACAGGTTAGTGTTGAGCAACTTCAAACTTAGCTTCCCCAATGATTCAAGGACTTCCTCAACTGTCACATTCTAGAATCAGATACCTTTCCATGTATCGTGATGTATGCTGACAAACCAGCTCAGCTAAGAACTGTATTTTAAAGAGCTATGTTAACTATGTAGAGAATTATGTTTAACTACCTTAAAAGTACTATTTTCACAAAATATGGCCTTTCATAATGGAGAGAGCCAAGCTTCTGCTTCTCACTGTTCCATGTGTACGCTGGGACAAACATGAGTCATGGGAATATCCCTCTGGGGCAATTCCAATGGGAAAATGCTCTCAGACATTCGAACAGACTCTGGCCCATATTTCTTAGGTCACAAAAATCTAACAACAGGGAATTGACCTCCATGTATTTTCCCTGAATCCCAACTCTTCCAAGCTAACTGAAAGGGAACAAAACACAGGCAAACAACACAGTGTGGCTGAAAACTCTGCTCAAAAAGCCCAAGGTAAGAACCCAAGCAAAGCCCTACTGAAAGTCTATGATACTCATTCCACTCAATCAGGGCAGTATGTGCTTCAGCTTCCATTATCATCTTCCTGGAGACTAAAGGCAAAAGGCTATTCTATACTTTGTTTTATTCCTACGTGTTCTGGTTTCCCCATCGGGTAAGTTTGACATCCTACACAGATGTAGCAGGGCACAGTTATCTTTTCCTGTGCTTACCAGTGGAAATTTATATATCACAGTTTATTATTCATAAACTCTCATATGATGTTGTAGTCTTTAAGATACATGAACAGATTTGTAAAATACATTAGTTACATGTAAAGGAACATGTGAAATTTCAGGGCTCAAATATATAGCTCTGCAACAGTTTGTACTTAATGTATCACAGCTTAGGAAATTTGAGTGCCATGCTCTGTATGAAACAACAGTTTATTGCAGAATTTATGATTTAAACTTGGGGGTGGGGGGTTGTTTGGGTTTTGTGGTGTGTGGGTAGGGGTTTTTTGGTGTTTATTTTTTTTTTTGGTAGAGCAAAACATATGTAAATTATGATCTTAAAATTTCATGAGCTTATTGGCACATGAGATAATTTAAATATGTGACCATAAATGCTATCATTCCTGCAGGAAATGTGTTAGTACTAGACGACTTTGAAAATCATCTGTTTTTCTTTGGGAGTCCTATGATAGGATCTGAATTCACCTGGAAGTCCATTTCACTTTTGTGTGCTGGTTACCTGAAAAACTAGAACATTATTGAAATTTTCTTCTCATATGCTTCACTGCATGATTCATGCATAGAATTACTGTTCATCAGCATGGGCTGTGTCTGCAATGGGATTCCTGCTTGTTATCCAGCTGTGAGAAATGCACAAGCTGTAAAATAAGTTAGGAAAGGAGTGAAAGAGACTGAAACCAATGTAAATGAATATACTGAAAAAGGAACAGAAGTGTAATACTATTTGTAAAAGGAAACAGAACAAGTCATGGATAATTTAGGGTTAGGATCTAGCAACCATGTTCCCTCCAAATCTCTTGACCTCTTGGTGTAGATGGTACTTCCTCAGTTCTGAAAATTTGATTTTTTTTCAGGAATACTTCTCTATGAGAAATCTTGCCTGTGTGTTAATAGACAAGTTCTTCCTTTCAACTTGTCAATTTTGCCATTATATTCTTTGTAGAGAAGTAACCTCAAAATTGATGTAAAAGATGTTCTAATTCTAATCTCAGCTTATTAGAACATTACCTATATTTTATGCTTGTTATCCTTTGAAGAGAATTTATAGTAAGTGTTTATTTAGTTAATGAAATAAAAGTTAAAAATTTCCTGGAGTAAAGGAAATTCACAGAGTCTTCTTAATTCCAGTCTTTGCTAAGAAATTGCTAACCCCAAAATATCAAATAATCATAGCTATAAACACCAAACTTATCTACTGCCAACTGTACTTACACAGAAGCTAAGATACAGCTTTCTGACTTACTCAATACTTGAAACTTTATTATTTTTTTGAGAGAATGTGTGTATGAGTGCACTCTGCAGACTACTTGACAGTAGTTTTTCACTCCAAACCATAAACATATTATGAATTGTGAAACAGGAAAGGACTGGCTGCAGGCAAACTATCAACTAGTAACTTCTAAGAGACCAAGATATGAGCTCTTCTTACAGGGTAGCAGCTGTTGTGATCATGATTTTTATTTACAGAGAAGAAATTCTTTTAAACATTTATGGTTTAGAAGAAAACACAAGTATGTAAAACAGTGTGAAGATTTTAAGTAAGGATAACTGTCAATCATTTTGTTACCAAGTTTTTAAATCAGTAATGCTTCTGTTCTTGCAAACCTTTGGCTTTAAGTATATAAAAAAATTCTTGAAACTTATTAGAAATATTCTACATTTTCAAATACAGTGAAGAATTTCTGTAATGGAGAAATGTTTCCCGTACATTTTCTTCCTTGGAAAAAAACCAAAAAACTCAACTTTGCCACCTTTTAAAAGCTTTAATGTTTCTTTATGGTGTTGATTGAAAACACTGGCTGCTCAAAAATGTTATTCAGTGAATTGTGACATAGTGCACAGATAAATTAATGAGCCTTAAGACATTATGTATTTCAGTTAACTCTCAATATTTCTGTTGCAAAATTGTTCTTTAAATATTTTCTTTGAACATAGTTGAGCATTTTTTAGCTTTAAGGGCTTAATGGTAATATATTTCTTCATCTTATGAGATGATGTATAAGATAACATATCAATTGGTAACCTACCATTTGTCAACACTTGAATGACATTTCTTTGCCCATATAGAAGCTTTAGAAAATCCATATAGAAACCCATACATAAGTTTTAAAAATCTGCATTTTAAAGGAACAGTTTTGTCTAGAAACAGTGACCCCATCAGGTATATTCTATTTTGAAAATTTGAAACAAAAAATTCCACAAGCATATATAAAAAAACCAAAATCATGTATAAGACATTGTAACTGTAGATATCATCATTGATCTCTTAATAACAAAATGCTTTATCTATCTTGCATTGTTTCATCTAGTAATAATTAAATATTCCCATCTAGAAATTGTAATTATTTTACTTTTCTTTAAATATGGGGCTCCCTTAAGGTGCAGTCACAAACCCATGTGGCTAAACTACTGAGAACAGTTTCCCCAAATAATCACTGATGAATGATCTGCCAGTCTTTGTGTATGTTTGAAATATTTTTGTTAATTACTTGGAAAGCAGTACCTTGAGCACTCTTCCTTATTCTCTCTCCAGATAATTGTACTGAATAATAAGAAGCATCATTACTATAAATAAAAATCCACTTTCCCTTGATACCCTTAAATGTCTACATTTCTTTTGTGCTGAAAACTAGGGTTGTGGTAGGCTATGATATTTTTCTTGTTCCAGATCCGAGTCTTATTTTTAGATATGTTATTACTGCTGAGGAAACAGAGAAGCTCTGCAAAGAGTGTTTGTGTACCACAGTTACATATTTTTTCCATCTGGGGAAAAAAAAAAAGATTTTCCTCAGCCTCCTTTTAACATATGGAGTTTGTCACATCAATCTTGGTGGAGAACATGTAGTGGCATCTATGTCATATGGGTGACAGGGCTGTTTTACATAGTATCAGTATTTTAGATTCATGCTTTATCAAGCTACAAAGCACAGACATTCTACTTAGCAATATCATAGTTCTTCCAAAGAAGAGCTGTCTTTTGTCAGGTATTTTCATCAGAGAGACATAAAAATGTTACAAAAATCCCTAAGTAATAATCTAGGTACTTCAGTATGCAGTCTTTCTTTAGCTTGTACAATAAATTTGAGCTGGGTGCTTAATACATATGGGGATCACACTAGGGAAACCTTTCCCTTGGTGCCTATAGTCATGTGGAAAACATGCCTTGCTTTTATGTGCGGCTGAGTAGAAGCCCAGCCAGTGAGACAATATTTCAGAGATGATCAACAAATTTGAGGCCTGTAGTCAGTGGCATTCACCAGGAGTCTTTACAGGGTCTAGTCACATTAAACTGGTTTATCAGCAAGCTGAACAAAGTGATAGAATGCACCCTCAGCAAGTCTGAAGTGCATGAAACGGGGAGTGGCTGATACCGCTGAAGACTGTGCTGCCAGTCAGTGGGACCTGGACAGCTGGAGGGTTGAGTGAGAGAAACCTAATGAGGTTCAACAAAGGCAAATCTGGGTCCTGCGCCTGGGGAGGAATAACCCCAAGCACCGGTACGGGCTGGGGGCTGACCTACTAGAGAGCAGCTCTGCTGAGAAGGACCTGGGATTCTTCATGGCTGATGGATGACAAGTTGCCCATGAGCCAGCAGTGTCTTTGCAGCCAAGAGAGCCAGTGGGATCCTGGGGTGTTTTGGGAAGAGTGTGGACAGCAGGTGGAGGGAGGTGGTCTTTTCTCTCTGCTTGGCCATGGCCAGGCACATCTGGAGTACAGTGTTTGATTCTGGTCTCCACAGGTCAAGAAAGATAAGGAATGGAGCCACAGAGATGATGAAGGGTCTGGAGCATCTCTCTTATGTGGGAGAGACTGTGGGAACTGGGCCTGCTTAGTCTAGAGAAGAGAAGAGAAGACCGAGGTAGGATTTCATCAATACATACAAATATCTCAAAGGCAGAGAGCCAAGATGACAGTGCCAGACTCTTTCAGTTGTCTGCAGTGACAGGATGAGGAGCCATGGTCATAAACTAAAACTCAAGACATTCCACCTTAACGTGAGGAAGAACTCCTTTAAATTGAGGGTGTCAGAGCACTGGAACAGGCTGCCCAGGAAGGTTGTGGAGCCTCCCTATCTGGAGATATTCAACACCTCTCTGGACAAGTGCCTGGATAACCTGCTAACCTGCTTTAGGTGATCCTGCCTTGGCAAGGGGAATTGGACTAGATGATCTCCAGACATCCCCTCCTACACTATTCTGTGAAAGTTAATAAAAAATCTTGCCCCATTTATTTGTCCTCCTTTAATTTTAAAAAGTGACATCTGCTTTATATCTCAAGTCCCAAATGTATCAAAGTGGGCCTTTTTCAGTCTGTCAGTCTCCTGTTTCTGCTCATTTACTATCCCCATTCTTATGGATCCTACCCTACACAAAAAGGGCTCCAGCTCTGTAGCATCCCTGTTCTCTTGTCTGCAGGCACAATAATATTGTCAGCAATTAAAATTTACCCTGGTAAGGCTCTTACTGCCTTGCTGCTGCTCAGTACATTGGCTTCTTGACCTCTCTGTGAATAGCTAGATAACTAATTTAGGGTATAAATGGCTGTGATAATTATAATTCAATTTAATTTCCTTTCAGTAATTCACACACAGATGTTTTGATAGCACTGAAACTATTAGCTGAAGAGACCACACACTGTACAGTGCCTAAAAATTTAACGCTGTGTCCTAGAGGATTTAGGCAGGATATGAATGCAAAGCTACAGTTTCTGAAGATTATAATTTCTTAGAGTGGAATCCTAAGAAATCCTCAAACCTCATCCCAACAGGAGACTCAGCCTGGAAAACCTAAATTTTGATGTTTAATTTTACAAAATTAAACAGTGCAAATATTTATAAGGCACAGCAGTGCCTAGAATAACATAGTAGCATAATGGGTAAGCAAACCTGTCTTGTTGCCTCTCTTGTGTAAAACCTGCCAGGAAAATTTCCTGTCTATGTCAACTCTGTCCTGCTCTAGTCAACATTTTCTAGGTCAGAGAGCTTTCAAAATATAATACCACCAGTGAAATTAGCAGTGTTCATCGTTCCTTGCATGCTTTTTTACTATGAATTCAGTGAATAAACCTTTACATTAGGACAATATGATTTAATGTCCTCTTGCTTGTGAGAATTCAAATAATTTATCCTAAGAAATTCTCTGTTCTTAGTGGGCATCCTTCAGTATTTAAACTGTATCTATGACACATGGGCTTAAATATTAATTCAGGAAGAGAAAAATCTCCTTGTTTATTACTATAATACTGACAGTGAAGTGGTTCTGGTTCTTTATGGTGAGATGTTCTCTTTTAAACAGGCCTATGTCTACAAAGCTCTGCTGCCTGAATGCAATGCATTTCACAAAATAAGTTCATTTTTGAATTGGTCTCAAGATCTACCATCTTTGCAAATAAACACCCAGCAACAACAATCCCTAAAATAACAAATTCCCAGCCAGCCAATACGAGCAGCAAATTGTTTAAGTTTGTCTCACAGAATTCAAAATTGTGAAAGCAGATATATACTTTATCACTCCCAGAGACACAAGCAAAAATTAAGAAGTCATTGTCATTCCTGTCCCTGGTGAGTCTGATGACAACTTTTGACAAAGCACATATGCCATTAATGTCCAGGATAAGGAATGTATTCCTGTCACAGGACTTACTGGCATTAATGCCCCTGTAGGACTCTGCCAAAAAAAGCAAGTTGTCACTGAGTCACTGTCACTGCTGCCTCTGAGTGTCCCTCTCAAAGGAAACGTATTACTTTGCTTTTAGAATGAGACAAATAAAATAAAGCACCAAGCGTGACACAGAAAAAACAAGGAACCTCTAAAGCATAGACTTTCATGTCCCTTCCATGGGACTTGTATAAAAAAGGACCTAATGACACAGATATTTGATAAAAGGCAGGGCAAAGCAGCTGTGAAGAACATGCCTATGACAATCACGACAGGGGAGCACCTTTTGTTCAGTAGCCTGCAAATTTTGCGTACACACAAGCACATAAATGTAGAAACTTCAAGTCTGTCTACATAATGCATTTTAGATGGTTTTCCCTGCTTGAAGAAATTGTAAGCAAACTGTCTGTAAAGGTGATTTGTATCCCTGGGTATAACTGTTTCGTTGGGCTTCTGGCAGCAAGCAATTGTTTGTCAGATGTGATGCTCATAAGACCTTTCACTATAGTGATACTAGCAATTGCCTCTATAATACCTAACACATAAAACAAATTATAACAATATCCTTAAGATTAGCATATAACTAATAGTGCTATATAAAAACTCATAAAAGCAAAATGTATGGCTACAATAACCATATTAAAACAACCATAGTTCTGCTTTAAATAACCATGTGTGCCACGTTTGTAAGATATTATATTTACTGGTTAAGCATAAGGAAAAGGCTGTGGCTGTCATCTTAGAATAAAGAAATTGATTCCAATTTCTGTCTTTCCTGTAGGCTTTGGAAGTCTAGCTCATGACAAAAGTCCATCAGAACCATCTAAAGAGCTTCAATAATACTTTGATAGTTTTAAAAGAATTAAACACACACTTTATTCACATCCTTTTTCTTGTTTGAGCGACTTTTTTAGGGGGAGTTATTAGTTTGTTTTCCAAAAGGGTACAATCATGTGTTACAGAAAACAGAAGAATATGATTTCATTATTTGAACAATAAATCATCTCAGAGGACTGGACAACTGGACCTCTGAACCACACTGGTGACTTAAAAAGTCAAATTGACACTATTGCTAAGTCAAATTTACACTGATGTCAAACTGACATAGAAAACTTAATAAGGACAATATATCTCTTTTAAGCAGTGACAACATTTAGAGCCTTGGAAAAGTAAAATGCAGAATGGGTTCCTGTGAATGAGCACTAGACAAGACTGTACCTAAATATTAAGAAGATTTCTCTGTGTGTGGACATCTAAAGAGAAAATCCTTGTTTTATCACAGAACTAGGGCTTCCAGTCAGTTTTGCAGTTTCATTTTTCACTTGGTAGCTGAAGTGCTGAAATCCAGTGAAATGAAAACTAACAGAAAGATAATGTTTCTGAAACCAATAAAAGCTAAAGGAAAGAAGATTATCCCTGGAGGTGGGAACCAATTAAAAGGCCTTTTGCACCTCCACTGAGGTGTTCAGGGACAGGGAATATGTGTGTGGAGGAGTGTTACAGAAGACCCTTGGGACGGTGCAGCCCACTGTCTCCTGTGCTCCCCAGCCCCTGCCCTTCCTCTGGTGTGGCAGCTGCCCTAAGGCCAGAGCAGTCCCAGGTGGAAAGTCTCAGGATAGCCTCGAGTCCTGGCTCAGAATAGTGACCCACTAACAGACAAGCAGGCACAGCAGAGGCAATGAAAGAAACACCAGTCATTTTTCATTTGCTTATGGACAGGCAACTTATGATCATACACCGATGATTACTTTCTATTGAATGAATCACCTTCTGACCCATTCTGCTCAGTCATTTTCATTGTACACTAAATTCCGTTTGCCATGTCAGACCCTCAATTTTATCAGATCCACTAACACAATTTTCCAGAGCAGTAGCATTAGCTCAGCTTCCTCATTTTGTCTCTTGTGCTTTGTAGTTCAATTTATAGGCGGAAATAAAGACTTGGAACTTGTCTCCTGCCCCTGAGGGTAATCTTAATCCAAACCCAAGGGCAGAATCTGGGCCCAACCTCCAGGCTTTTTCTCCCTAGAGGTGATATATCAGCACATGATCCATATAAGTCTTACCACTATCATTGAATAAAAAGCAATTAGCACTATCAAAAGAAGATTTCCAGCATCCAGAGATTCAGATACCTGAAAAAGGAGCACACTTATTCTTCCTGGTAAAAATAGGAGGAGAAAACGTAGTTAAAAAGTCTCAAAGCATCAACTGAACAGAAAATTAAAAACTAGCAGATACAAATTGAAATAAGTTTGCATTAAATAATTTCTGAATCCTCCAGTAGATTCATATTCAGCAGCTATACCCATCTTACAAAACCAATAACAACAACTAGAAGTTCTTCCTTTTTCACAACAAGAGAATATTATGTGAAAGACAAAATGTGTCAATTTTGTAGAGAATAGGGGATTCATACATTTTACTTCTCTCCCAGCCCCTGACATAAGATGAAAGTTTTAGATTTGCTTAACACCAAGTAGCCTGTCCCAGTACGGCATGACTTTAGTCAGAACACTTGCCTTAGCACTGCCTAAAGCAACTTCATTGAGAATTAACCATTTCCAAGCCATCAAAAATACTTACAGGACAATTTCAAGAAAGGAGCAGCTCAGGTCATGACTGTGTCATCATAAAAATAAGAATAAAAATGAACATTGCACTCAGTGCATTGGCTTGTCAGTTCATTTGCACAGATAATAAATAACAATGGTCCAAGCATAGATCCCTGAGGTACTTCTGTAATGACATCCATTAAATCTGACATGATGCTGTTTAATAACACAAGCTGTATGTGCCCTCCTAAGTAGCTAGCACCCAGTTAATTACAGATGATTCCATTCCTAATCCACTCAATTTATCCTGTAAAGGAATTTATGAAATAGGCAGTAAAAAACAAATAAATGTAGTCCATACACATTCCCTGGAAACAACTCACATTTAATCTGCAGCATTTAAAATCATCTGATTTTCTCTTTCTAAATTAACTATAAACATTCAAATGTTATTCTGCTCAAGAGTCCCTTATTGTTGCTGTGGCAAACTAATACAGCATCCAGTCTTCGTGCTGCTGAACACCAGCAAGGGGTGCTCCGTGGGAGCACACCCAAACTAGGCTACTGGTGTTCAAACTGTGCCTCTTCAAGGCCTGCAACACAGGTCCTGGGTAATCTGCAAGTCTGAGCAGGGCAAGCCTGACTTTGGCCGAATCTCACTGGCTCTGGATGCAGCCTGTGCTGCCACACTTCTCTCCTGGGAGCAGTGTAAGATGCTGAACGAACATACTGGTGCTAAGAGGGCATCAATGCTCCTTTTGGAGATGAAGAAAAGGAGCTGATGTGATTCCCGGTAACATCCAGAAAGTGTGAGAGGGGGGAAAAGGTGAGAAAGAGAGGGAGATCGGAGATGCTGGGAGATGCTGCTTTCGCTTGCTCTCTCACTTAAGAATGAAGGGAGAGTAGGATGTCTCCATGGCAACGAACAAAAAGCATGGAAAAGCAGAGAGCAACAATGATTATAATAAGATTAGAAGAGGTCACACAGATCATCAAATAGTCCCCCAAAATCTCAAGCAATCATATAAAAATAGCTTCTTAGTCTGGAAGTGCTTCATGGAACAAGAGCTCCACATCCACACACATCATAAAATTCTTCATGATTTATGACTTATTTCTGTAGGTAAAAATAAAATAAAATGAAAGATGTTATATTCTGAACTAAAGGAGATTCAGAGAACAAGTATCCCATATCCTTGTGACAGGAAGGAATTTACTGGATCTAGAGGGTGATTTTAGGACAAGTATCTCACCTCCTGCTGTTGAGCAAAGCTGGCACAACAAACTCCACACATCTGACCTGAACAGTCTGATCTCCAGGAGAATTACTTCATGGTACCAAAATTAGGAACCATGTTAACCCTCAGGATGTAAGCAAAATGAATCAGTGAGATTTCTAACACTAAAGGGAACACCACATCACCCCTTCTGCATGAATCTTGTCTCTGACACTGCATCAGTGTGGGCTGATACAGAATGAACTTTTCTTAAAGGGGTGTCTGTGAAACTGGAAACAGGAAATGGGACCTCCACAGACCAGTCTTTAGTACAACACTCAGTTTACTTCCAGAAAGTGGCCAGACATCACAATGGGTAGTAAAATATAATGTTTCAAAGAAAAGGAATAATTTAGTTCTCTCACTAGTGGGTGGATGAAATTTTTTTGGAAGACAGAGAAGCAACACATTCATATGCTTCACCATTAGGCCAGAGCACAGGAGATAAATCTAGATGCACTGACTAGACAGAATAAAATAAAGATACTCAGTCTGAGACTGAATGATGCTCCACACCTTTAGAAATATGCTGAGTCTTGTCATTTGCCTCTGATATTAGAAGGAAACAAGTGAGGGAGACAAAATTTTTGTACTCAAATGCACTTGTTAGACACCAGTGACTTTAAATTTCCAAATACAGTCCCATGGTTATATATTGTTTCCAATATCACACTGATTTAAAATCAGAGAGCACACGGTATAAGTCCCCACCAAAATGACCCTGACCCGAGCTGCAGTTCAGGGTGAAAATCTGTAACTGATGCCTCTATGTTCCATGTGACTGGGAATAGGAAATAACAACACTTTTCTTATCTATATTCCTATCTATCACACCTTCATAGAAAGGATACTTCACGTTTCAGAACTGCCTGCTTCATGAGATCCTGAAGAATACTAGTTTCCAAATAAATAAACAGAAAAGCCAGGTATATTATATATGCATTCATAGAATAGATTTTGAATTGGCCTTCTTACATTGCATGATGATTTGTGCTGCATTTTGTTGCTGTTGCAACTGTTTTTCAATAATAGGTTATGTCTAATTGGGCAATTTGCATACCCTTTATGCCTGTCACATTGCTACTTGTGACACTTCCTTCAGGAACGACTTGAAAGTGCAAATTATACTCACGTAATTTCTGACTACAAGACACTGCAGAAAGGCAGCTTAGCTGAAAGTCTGAAACCAGTATGCATGATACAATTTTCCCACTCTTGTGTGAAGTGCAGCTAAATTTTATGGCTGCTTTACTCCAGAATGAGATAATCCACATGGTGGACTCAATTTCAGCTTATTTGCCTTAACCTTCCTAAGTCCTTCTACAGACATGGACTTAATTTGTGTTTTCCCGAGTCTGCCCTTCTTTCCTCTGCAGGTAACTGTCTCAGGTTTTTCTGTGTTAACTATCTGAATCTCCATTCCTAAAGCTGTTTCTTTCTACTGATAATTTCTGCAGCTGTGGCAGATTGCATTGTTTTTCCTTTCCTATCTTAGGGCAGGGGGTGATATCCAACATGTTAGTTTCTTTTCAGCATTCCTGGCAACAAGGCATATGTGCCTCTGCCTCCCACACTATTTTCTCCATCCCCTGTATTACTGTTTGTAACAGATGTTTTCTCTGGCCTTTGCTTCTTCCTGTCTCTGTGCCCCTTGATTCCACAGGGACATTTGTACCTTGTCATTTTGAAGTCTCTGACAACTTCTTCTGCCAGTACTAATGCCATTATATGTGCTAACAAATACGTCCTACACACATACAGGCATCTGTGATACGTGTCCCAGCCACCATCATTGTAACAAAAGCTTATGACTGCCCCTGGGTTAGGGCCAGGGAAGTCCAAGGAGAGCATCCTTGTCCTATTCATGCTTTATACAAGCACTGGCATCGCCCCTGGATGTTCATCTCACTAGACTTCTTAATCAATCCTACAACGTTTATTAAGGAACTTTTTTCACCTCTTTTCTCATATTTTTTCAGTAAGAAGGAAATATTTCCAATCCCTCAGTGGCTAAGCAAGTGATAAGTCCACTAATGAGGGGCAAAAGCAGGACGCATAGCATGCCTGGATAACGAGAGAAGTGCTATTGCCTTATCTTTCCCTTACTTTAATAATCTCTCTTTAACAGAAAAGCACATAGTTCAATACACTGCCTTGAGCTTTAAACTTCTGCTTGTCCTACAGGGGATTTCCTGCCCTGTCGGGTGAATTCCACTTAATAATACTGAATTCCTCTAACAGAACAATCCCTTCCTGTGGGAATTTAAAGACTTCAAGACTGTTTATTATATTTTAACTGGTGATTTTCCCTGTAGCTTCAATTGTATTTGGTTTAATTGCACAGAAGATGTTTATTCCCTTCTTATATTTTTCTTTCACAGTCTCAGCTCACTTCTACTTTTCCCACAAAGAAAAGCAAAGTTACTTTTAGGTCGTATTATCTAACCAATATGCACTTAAGGATGCACTTAAACCCCCCCACAGAGAGGTGTTATTTGCAAAATGTATTACCTTTTCTTTTCTTCAAACACTGTGTGTAATCTCTCCCTTGCTCGAGTCTCTCCAGTGTGACATAGGTAAATTTCACAATAACAAAGCAAGTTCAAACACCACCTCACTGTATATTATATGCCCTCTGGGAAACTTTACCTCATATGTGGTTATTTTGGACCCCTCACAAAAAAAGCACCACAGCTCTACAGAAATAAATACATGTACCAGTTAAATAATATTTTGCTTATACCTAGAACAAGAGATCCAGAGGCATTTTAATATTAAATTTTTACTTCCATGCAGCCTAAGCAGCAGACAAGGGCTAGTAAACCCGTGGCTCCTTAGTTGTGTGCAATTTACCGGCAGTTTACACAGTCCTAGCCCATACCTCAGGTAACCAGCAGCAGATCACAGGAGCCGCTGGAACGTGCAGCCACCCAGGATGGGGGAGAAGCAAAACCACGAAGGACTGAACTGAGTGCACCTAACTCACCCTGGGGCCTCAGTGGGCACCTAGCAGAGCTCCGAGCACTGGAACACTACGAGAGCCATGCTCTACGAGAGCACGAGAGCTCCGGCTCTACGTGCCGCTGTTTTACGGCTGCGGCGACCGGGCACTTCCAACCGAGGGCTTGCGCAGCCCCTCGGCCCAAAGGTACTCTGGCTGCTGTACAGAGTATGGCAAACAGAGCCGGGCAGGTGCAAATCACCGCCGCCCTCGGGAGCGCGCCAGTTACCGGAGGAGGCCAGGGCAGAGCGGAGCGTGCACCAGGCCAGGCAGGGACGGGAACCTCACGGCTGGAGATGCGCTGCTCTCTCCTCTATACTGGACTAGTCCTTAGGGCTGAGACACTTTGTGGTAGGGCAAAGCACGGCCCCATAGGCAGATCTTACTGCAAGGCTTTTTGGATCTACTCTTGCCTTTTCTTAATTTAATTTTGCAAATATTTTGTCTCCTTAAGAAAATGGACGTTCAAGGAAAATATTTACTTAACATGAAGAAGTGTATTATAAGTGTAATTAGTGTTGTAATGCAAAGTGAAAAAGGCCCTCATTCTCTTTTCAATTCTACATGTAGAAATCTGATTTAACTGAATTAAGTTAGAGAAATTTCTTTGGCACTGGTAATACTAAAGAGAGGGATTCAACCATATATGTTTTACATACCTCTAGAAATCTCTATGATAAAAAAAAGTGCATCACAGTACAATTTTTTTTTACTTCTATTGCACAATATTAGAGTTTTCTATTTAAAATACATTCAGATGATAAAAAAAATCTATCCAAGGTATAAATACGTAGGCTGTCTGATAAAACATATTTGAATTTCTACTTAGACACTTTAACTTTTAGTTGAGACATCAATCAAAGGTAAAGATCTAAAAATCCTCATACTTCAAAAGAGATTAGTTTTTGATACTGATTCAGTAGCCTGGGACCATCTTTGAGGTATGTAACTGAGTTCTCTGATGATATCTGTTAAAATGCTGTTTGTAGCCAAACATTTGCACAATGCACACCATGACATGGATTTTCTTTTTTCTTAAATACATTTTTATACTCTGGCAGTTCGTTAAAAAAGAAAGAAACTCAAAAGTAAACCTTACTAGACTTGATAACCAAATCACAACAATCTTATAAAAAAGGTTGGCACATAAATTGTTACATTTTTTTCTTTTAATCTCAGTGGTAGTACAGAAATAATATGGACCACCTTGTTGTTATATAACAAGATCATTTTTAAAGGGAGATGTTCTTGGTGATATAGCAGTTTTACCATCTGTAACCTCTTTAATTCTAATGAAAGCAATAATTATAATTAAATGCTACAAGTAACAACATAGTATAACACCTCAAATTGAAGAAATAATTTCAAACATATGGCATAAGCTTTTGTATTTGGTCCAGAACAAAAAAAAAAAAAAAAAAGTGTTTTATTTAATATTTGAGGTTTTAAGACACTTTTATTACCATGTAATGTTTCAGAAATATTTCTGAACTATAGAAACCAGTTTCAAGTTAACAACTGAGGTTCTGGATCCACTTCAAGGCTAGCAAAAATAAAATAATACTTGAAGTTTAGACCTCTCTGAAGGCTGTGAAAAAACCTTTGATTTTTTTCACTTTGAAAATAGTTCACTTAAAAATTTTGACTACAAGAGAGATAACCATCTGATGGCTGCTCAATGGATCCCATGAAATAAAATCAGCTTCAATCTATAACATTTGGGTAGTACTCAGGAGCAACCTTTTTTAGCAGAAAAACCACAACACTTTTTCTCAGTTCTGGAAGTGCTCATCTTGATCTGAATGGCTCAGGTTTTGGAAGAATTTCCTTCCCATATTAGTCATGCCTACATGGTTTCCAAATTATTAGCAGTCTAGACTATGCAAACACAGCTTTGCCTTATTTGCATATCCATCCCCAGATATTTTAAGATTGCTCCCTTGGTAACTGTATCCTGATGGAAAATGCAGACTTCCTACTTACAGACCAAATAAGAAAACAACAGAGCAGTTGACATCTGCCTGCATGATATCATACAGATTACAGAAAAAATAAATATCCTTGGCAACGAAAATAACATGAGAAACAATAATATTTGATATTCAAAATATTATTGCAATGTTTTTAACTATCATAAACACAAGCACTGTAAATCTGTGCTGAACTGTTGGCATTCATGATTGAGTCTTTTGCAACCATAAAGACTGGAAAAAGTTTGAGGACAGAGAAAGCAAGCAAAGGGAATTAACCACACAATTTTCCATTTTCCATAGCTGCTAACTTGATTATTTCACATTCTAGAGTTAAAGCTTGATTTACTGTTCCCAAGTTTCAGCTAATTTTTCCATTATCAAATCTGGTGTGATACTGAATGAGCAAGCGAAGGATTCTCTGAGCCTGACTCATCTGACAGATGACATAGATAATAAGTCACTTTGCCCATCACAATTCAACCTCAGTTCTTTGGAGGCTACATTCAGTCCAAATGATCCTGAGTTTAAGAGTCACAAACATAAGATTTCTAGAAAAAGTCAAGTAAGAGAAAGGAGCAGAGTAAACTTAACAAGAGTTGCTTTTCATGCTGAAGATACACTCATGCATCAGCATGAAAGAGACAGACAAGAGAAGTTGGCAGTGATACCAGCTTGCTTTCAAAAATATATTTTTATCTTTTCCTCTGCAGGAGAAACCTTTTCATCATTCATGTGTTAAGCTTCATTTAGAGTCTAGATGGTTGTGTCCATGTACACTTGCAAATAAAATGTTATTTATGGGCTGATCTAACAAATATTTACTACAGAACATATGGGAGAATGTTCAGCTGGTGTAAATCAGCAGAACCACCAATCTCATTTACATTAGCTGAGGCTACAACATGTTATGTTTATTACATTAGGGACCCATTCATATGGATAGGATTTACCCTAGTAACCCTCTATAGGTTCCTTAATCCAATCTACATATTGATGATGATGGCAGAATCCCTTCCCTACTTATGCTTTATGCAATGCAGAGCCCTAAATCACTGCCTAATGAATATTTTGTTATATATCATATACAAATTAGAGATCAATGTTGTGTGCCTGGTATTTTCATAGAAACCAACTGAAAAGTTACAATATAGTTTGTAAACCCTTGTTATAATTCTACAGTCAGATGAAGTACTCAGCAATGCACACCCCAGACCGAAAAGGTGTGAGCCATAGCATAACCTTGAGCATTTCCTGTGAAGGGCAGTAATCCTTTGGCTGCTCTTCAGGACACTCAACACCTTATAGGATTTACTCAGCAAGCCTCAGCGCGGATTCAACAACTTGTCAGAGTATTATACCAAGATCGCATGGGGTTCTGGAGCAAGAGAGACTTTTTCCTTACAGACCATCTTTATTGAAAGAGGAAAGTGTTTGTGTGAAGAGCTTCTAATGTAACATTCACAGTGATCCATCCCCATATGTCAAATAGCTTAACACCATTATTAAAAAACCCAAATCCACAGGTAATCAATACTTTTATTTGCCTTTCAGCTCTGGATGAAAGGCAATGGTAAATCTAAAAATTACTAACACAATTTGGAACAGAAGTTAGGCAACAATAGAAATTTCATATACTTTTGTCACTTGTTATATAACCACAAATAGCAATATATTTATTGCTAGATTTGCCTGTCTACTAGACAAAGAACTTATTGCATAGCAGGGTAACTGGAGGTAAAACTGAGTTTTCTCCTTTCCACTCCAGCCTGTCTTTTCTCATTTTCTCTCAATTACCATATTTTCCATATTACTTCCTGCAGCATTTATGACTTACATTTTGAACCAAGGATCAAATACTCAAAAAAACATATTTCCCTCCAGGTTTTAAACTTCTTTACCCATTCTTTCTTTTTCCAGACAACTACTCAAAGCTGATGCTCAAGTAAGTAGTAATAAAAGGTAGCAGACAAGCGACCTCTATATTTCTGGAAAAGTAATTAGTGACACTCTCTAGAGACCCAGAGACATGGGTGATATATTACCACCTGCAAGTGGTTTAGAAAAACATATTTTACAACGCCCACACCGTTACAATCAACTTACATATTTTAATGTAGAAGTATTACAACTAAGTTAGACAGAAATCTGGGCTGGGTTTTAAGCAACCTATTTCAGTTTC
>WAAG01013811.1:0-23204 GCA_013390105.1 Tichodroma muraria | reverse complement strand
GGAACTGGATCATCTTTTAGTCCCCTCCAGCCCAAACCATTTCAGGATTCTATGAAATACCTGATGGTGAAGGAAAAAAGGAGATGGAACCAGGAGCTCCTCAGGGATAGCCAGAGCCGGGAAAAGAGACAAACTGAAATACGGAAAAATTCTGTTTAAATGGAGGAAAACTCTTTTTTTTTTTTTTACTGAGAGGGCAGATGAAAATACTCAGAGAGGTCGGAGAGGTATCCTAACCCAGGAGTCCGTGCCGGCTGTTCGATGCCAGAGGAAAAGATGGTGCATCCTGCCCGGATCAGGCTCCGCACTGCAGGAAAACAAAGGAAAACAAATGCCCGGGAGGCAAAAGGTGAAGCAAATCAAAGCACGTCATTCCTCACCCTGAAGGTGAGAACAGAAGGCCTGGATAACAGCCAGAGAGGAGGAAATTCCAAGTGAGAGGGATGGGGAAACCCTGAACAGAGAAAATGCTGAGCTCCCCCTGCTCACCGAGTCTCGGGACAAAGGGAGGATTTTTTTCCTACTCCTTTTCTACTCTTGCTGAGTTTCAGCATTTTGGGTTTTACTTGGGATGAATTTGATTTTTTATGGCCTCACAGCTGCTGGGAGGTTTGAAACAGGACTAAAGTGGGTATAAAATATCCCCAATGACAGATCTGGGTGAGCACTTTGCCAGGGTATCAATAACAGCATCAAATTTTGCTCAGAAATGGGAAAGATCTCATCCAACCCCTGTTGAAATCAAGGGAAAAGGCTTTCTTGGGCTTTGGAATGGTTCGGTCAGGCCTCAGGCATGGCAATTAAAGCAGATATTGGACAGATTTTGCTGCAAGAATCACCAGAGGGAATTGTTAATGCATTGACAGCACCACCCCACATGTGTAACCAAAAACCAGCACAAAAACCTCTAAATATTTGCTCATCTCCATCACTTGGACCAGGCTGGAAAGCCTAAGGATTAACAGATTTTGGACTATGAGGTTTTGCTCATGTAAATTAATTTTTAATACGGGAAGAACAGGAGCTGTTTTTTATCAATTTTGGTTTTATACATTCGTTTTTATCAGCAGTTTTGGTCTGATTTCTCCCCGTGCTGCAGGATGACGGAGCAGGAATCTCCATGATCCAGTCCCTGGAGCTTTCAGGCAGCCAGGCAGCCCTGACTCCCTCAAAGCCTTGGCTACGGATGCTATTTTTTTGTTGCTGTAAGAATTCCCTGAAATAACTTTAGTTTTCAATACAGGGGCACTGAGTCTGAAAAGAAGGACATGAATTGTGGGAAGCCTTAATCAGGGTTAACGGTTTAACTTGGACATTTGGATGGTAATTTTAAAACATGAGAAATTCTCCTTTTTTCCCTTTATATGTATATATCTTATTTTATTTTATTTTTTTTTTCAGATGAGTCTTGCTTGAGTAACCCAGAACCATTGAGGTAATTGGTACCATTCACTTGCACATTGTGATATATAAAGATATATTCAGATATGTGCAGATATATTCAGATATATACAGATATATTCAGATACACACCCACACGTGCCTGGGTGAAATCTCGCACCAACATTTTCCCTCTTAAATAGGACACACTTTCCTTGTCTCTCTTCTGTGTGGTTTTCTGTATTTATATCAGCATTAAATGTAATTTATTGCGTTTCCAGCCTTGACAGTGTGAATACATTGCCATTTATTAGGCGTTGGCAGGGCATTAAAACATCTGGTTCCTAAGAAACACGGGATTTTTCTGGAGCTTTTGTTCCTTTAGGTGGAATTACTTCGGGAAAATCTCCAGAGAGAAACCTCTGGCTTGACAGCTTCCACTTCCAGCCACATTCCTGCAAGAGCCCGTGGCATCAGCAGCAGGGGAAGTTTGGGGGTTTTGGGGGTTGCTCTTTTCCTGCATCCGAGGGACGGCAGGGAACAAGAGGGAGGGAAGCACAGAAAGGAAATTGGGAGAGTGTTAGACTGTGGCGGGGGGAGCCAGGCTACTGAGTCGAGAGTTTGCATTTAAAAGTTATTTACTGAGAAGGCATCAGTCTATTAAAGCACGGTCTGAAGGCGCAGTCCTCCTGCTGAAGGGCTCTCTCTGGATGAAGCCCTAGGGAGGTGCTGGAGGTCTCCTGGGATTCCCGACAGCACAAACGGACTTCTGGCTTCTCTTCTTCTCCTTTTCTTCTTCTCGTGGTCTCGTGCAGGCAAAGCAAAGCGGAGCAGCGGCAGGGTAGGTAGGAATTGTGAAATGCAGAAATGCAGAACTGCAGAATTGCGGGGCTTGCAGGCCTCAAAGGCCAGTTTTTGACCCTAAAACAACCAACCAGCTGAATACATGAATTTAAAACAATTTTTTCTACAGCTATTACAATTAGAGAAAAATATTATACACTTCAGCGTGGTTTTACGTAAGTTGGTTTTTTTTCATGCTCGTGCAGACTTTATCATGTTTTTGACTTGGGCATTATCTTGTATTTGTATCTTTGGTATCAAATATTTTATCTTATTTTTTGGCCTTGCTACTATCTGCTTTTAGTAGACTATTCCATCTAAAAACTGCGGAACACTATTGTATTGTTTTTCATACTATGTTTTTAATTATGTTTAAATTAACATATTTATCCATGGAATGCTAAGCTTTTATCTGAATTTCTAAGGCACTGACTACAGCTACTCGTACTACTTCTTAATAAAGACACTTAGAAAGCCTAAGGATTTATTTCTGTTTTACTGTGGTTTAATATAGTTTAGTTTCTCTAAAGGTTTTAACCCAAATCTCACATTCCTTTCTCCCTCTGAAGAGATCAGAGGGGGTCTAACTTCTTGGTTTCCAACAGGAGAGAGCTGGGATCTTAGCACGCGCTGCCTGGATTTTGTAGGATCCCAGGATCATTAAGGCTGGAAAGAACCTCCAAGACCACCAGTCAAACCTTGAATTGAACACCCCCATGTCCACTAAACCATAGATGGGCACATTTATTCGGTTTTTGAACACCCGCCTTGTGTCAACCCAATCCGTGGGCAGTTTATCTCCGAAATTCCCTCCCCGCCGAAGCCTGGCTGATGGGAAGGACCCGAGCATGTGACAGCTCCCAGCAGAGGTCAAATGTGGGAGGAAGGAAACCTGGATTTGCTACATCTGTACGAGGAGCAGTTCCAGTCCTCGGAAACAGAATTTTAATCTCCAAACCATGGGAAAGTTTTTGTTGGACGTCTGTCGGTCTCCTGTCCAACCAGCTCGCTCCTTTGGAAGAACGACGGAAAAACTTGAACAAAATCTGTTCAATCCTGAAAATGCTGGAGGATGGAGATTTTGCTGCTATGGAATTCCAGGAAGGACACCGGGGAAGGACAAAAAAACTGTCCCAAAGTTGATAACAATAGCAGCAGGCTTGGGATGAGAACTTCCAAGTGGCACCAGGCCACAGGGAAGAAAAAACCCAACCCTAAAAGCACATTAGCATTGAACCAATGTCAAATAAAATACTTCCGGTCAGCTCAGTGAATCCAAGTGAAACATTCCCTTTTCAAGGAATGCTGAAATATTTCTTTTTTTTTTTGCAAAAGAAATGCTGAAGGAAAACATTTTGACAGATGCATTTCCATTTAGTGGAAGAAGGAAGAATTAATCTTCTCATCCTAATTTGGAATGAAAGCAGATGGTGCAATTCCCCCCCAAGAATCCAAAATCCTAAAGTTCAGTGTAAGGAATGAGGGAAGCAGATGAGTAAAGTAGGTCATAACAGATCTTCTGGAATTTGGGAATCTGGAAATTTATTCTATAGCCTTGCACATTTAAATATTCACACAGTGGCACAAAAATAACCATCTTAGTACCCAAAATTTTGTGAAGGGATTGGATGGATTCCACTGATTTAAAAAATCCACACAACTAAATCAAATACACACTCTCTTTCCCAAAGACAGCAATTCTAAATGATGGCAAAACCAAAAAAAAATTCTTCCTTAAAAATAACATAAGCATCCATGGATTGTTCTCCTGCCTTAGCTCTGCTGGAATCCTGGGAATGCACACCTTCACCTTCATCAGTCTGATTCCAGACATCACTCAAGGCCCTGGATGCGATATTTCCTGATATTGATAATTCCTGCCACTGTTTGCTGGTTTTTGCCCCCTTGGAGCAGAACAAGCCTAAAATTCTGGCCTAAAATTCCCTGGGAGCTGTGGAAATCTATGGAAGATTTATGAGAAAATTGATCTACATGAGGCAGAGCCTTCTTTTAACAACAATTAAATTCCTTGGTGGACGGACAGAATTCCTGGACCTCTCCTGAGGAAGCGGGGATGTCCTGCCATTTTTTGCCCCTTTATGTTTAAATTCACTCTGAACACCTGCCAAAAACGAGAACTGAGAGGGCAACAATCAGTCAGAAAAGGTTGAAATCTAAGTGTGGAACCAGCAATTACTTTTGGTATCCTCCATCACAGGAGCTGTAGAAAAGTGCTCCAAGCCAGGTTTGAGGGACAAACCAGAGCCTGCTCTGGCTGAAAATAGTTGGTGTTACCCTTGGTGTGGCCAGCCTGCTTCTGCCAGACTGAACTGAGGGCCGTGTCAGGAAAAAGTAGACAAAAAATATTAGTCCTGTTTATGAGGGGTCTGTAGAGCACCCAGGGGTTGGCTTCCTGCTCCTCAGATCCGACAGGGAATTGCACAGAGGTGGAGAAGGAGCTGAGATGGGAGTGGTGGAGCTGCCACAAGCTAAGAGCCACGCAGGGAAGGAGAGGGGGCTGGAGCACCTTTCCCATGGGGAAAGGCCGAGAGATTTGGGATTGTTCAGCCTGGAGAAGGAGGTGGGGACTCCTTACTGCAACCCTTCAATACCTTAAGGAGGATGGGGACAGACTTTTTAACCAGGGACTGCTGTGACGGGGCAGGGGGTGATGGTTTTTAACTAAGGGAGGGTTGACTCAGACCGGATAAAAGAAGAATGTTTTGTGACAGCAGCGGAGAAACACTGGCACAGGTTGCCCAGACAGATCTATATATCCCAGACAGAGATGTCCCATCTCTGGAAATACTCAAGGCCAGGCTGGACAGGGCTTGGAGCATCCTGATCCAGCTGAAGATGTTCATTGCAGGGATGAGGCAGCCACGGCTTCTCTGTACCAGAGCCTCGCCACCCTCACAGGGAACAATTCCTTCCTAAAATCCAGCCTAAACCTGATCTCTGTCAGCTTAAAGCCATCCCCCTTTTGTCCTGGTGATGCCTTAGGTTTTGTCTTTCCTATTCCCAGCTCCCGTGCAGTTCCAGGGGTGGCTTCGGGTCCCACACTGAGCGCTGCTGAGCTCTCTCCACGGAGCAGGGAGACAAAACAATTCCTTCTCCAGCTCGGCACCGAGCACAGCCGCCACAAATTTCAGGCCCGGCAGCCAAACCAAGGGAGCAGTGCCGAGGGAAGAACCAGGAGGATGGAGCTTGGTGAGCTGGAGCTGGAATTGGGCCGTGAACTCCAGCGTGCCGATGGAGCAGAACTTCTAAAAGTGTGGGACCTCGTGGCCAGGCGTCCACTCTGGGCCCATTCTGGGGCTCAGCCCGGCTGCAGGCGCTGCCCAGGGTGTGTCCATGAGGCCTTTCCATAAATCCCTGCTCCATCCTTCTGCTCCAGCTGCTCCCTGCTCCAGGTCGGCCTCTCAAGGCATCTCTGTCACTCCAGTCCCAGTCCCTCTCCAGCTTTCCTGTAGCCCCTTTATGTCCTGGAAGGTGCTCTGAGGTTTCCACACAACCTTTTCTTTTCCAGGTGGAACAGCCCCAGCTCTCCCAGGCTGGCTCCATAGGAAAGGTTCTCCAGTCCCCTTTCCCATTCCATGGCCTCCTCTGGACTTGCTCCAACAGTTCCGTGTCTTTTTCATGTTGCAAGCACTAGAACTGGCCACAATATTCCAGGATTTGGCTGGTCAGGGAGAAAAGGGACCTCACAAACACAGGACCCAGTGTGTCCCCTGTTCTCACAGTGCCCTGCGTGCCTGTGGGTCACCAGGCCTCGTTCCTGGGCCTTCCAGGAAAAAGGGATAAGCAGAGGGTACACAACATTTGCTGGAAAACGAAGGAGAAGGCTTCCCCCCTGGGCCGTCCTGTTTGAGGAATGATGTTTCTATCCAGTGCTGTTCTCCAGGAGGGGCCTAAGATCACAATCCAATAAGTGTAATAAATTAAACACCGAAGCCTGAAAGAACTCACCCTCAGGCAGAGTTATAAAACAAAGCCTACACACACACACACACACACACACACACATAGAAGCTTTATTTTTTATTTTCCAGGATAAAGAGTCAGTCATGGAGCCCTGTCTCCAGCTGCCGTGGTTCCAGAGGGAAGAGCCAAAAAGACCTGGAAAGCAGATTTATCTCGTGTTCCTGCCGCTGGGTTGGCCTGGCTGGAGGAAGCTTAGTCCCCATTAGCACAAGGGATGACTGCAGGAATGTGACCTCCCTGTGTGCTGCTCCCGCTGCTTTCCAAAGCCACTGGCAGTGGGAAAACTGAGGGAAAGGTGTTCCAGTCCTGGTGGTCCTTGCTTCAGCTCAGATTAGGCACAGCAGGTACAGCCTGGATGTGGGAATGCTGCAGCAGGGCTCTACCACCCACCCAGTTCCTCTGAACCTGCTCACAATTCCTTACAAACCATTTTGGAACTCTGCAAAGGTCATTTTGGCCTCTTTGGACCACTTGGAGAGCTCTGGAGAGGTGAGATGTTCTTATCTAAATCTTATCACTTACCTGGTTTGAGGGGTATCCACGTGGGCGTGGAACACGGAGCAAAACATCTGAGCCTGTCCCATTCATCCATGCCTCTCCTTTTATAAATTCCTTTAATTTTACGGAATAAAAAAGCAAAATAATCTGAATTTTGAATGAATTTTGGCTTTTGAGAAGCGCAATCTGCTGTTCTGACCAGACAAAGCTGTTTCTAGTTAAAAGTGGAAATGTTTTCCTGCGAGTGTCTTCTCCGAATCCTCTCATTTGATTTTAATTTTGAACAGAAACAAAAACAAGTTCGGGGGCTGTCGTGGGTCTGATCATGTGAGAACCGATGACAATGAGGTGCTTGAATTCAGCATAAAATGAGGGTAGGGTGAAGTGGATTGGCTCCAAGCAAAATCCATTAGCACTGTAACCTGTTTGGGATCATGGCCAGCAGGATTCTGCAAGGAATTCTCCAAGAAAACCTGAAGCACGGAGGGATCAGAGTCCCTGGGCTTCTGACAAGAAATGGCTTTGGGGGAAATCCTAAAATGCACTTGATTTAATATAAAGCTGGCTCTATCCCATTTGGAACAGGAAAAAAATCCCAAGTACGTGGGTGATTGCTCCATGTGCTGCTCAAAGCCCTGGTATTCAGGGATACTCTGGAAAAAGGCAGAGATTGATCAAAAACAAACAGGCAGAGCCAAACAATCCTTGTTAAGAGACTTGAGGAGAGGAAAAATCAGAATTATTATTGCTGGCGAGAGACCTAATCAGCCCTGAGTGATGAAACCGATGAAGCTGGGTTTCCCAGAGCACGAGATCTCTCTCAAGGTTGAATTCTGGTGCGTCTACTGAAGTTTGGATTAAAGGAAATCTGAAATCTGGGATTTTGAACGATCTCCTGCCTCTGTACACCCCTGTGCTTAATGTGGGCAAATCCAGGTTTTATTTTGGTGCAAGACTCACGGATTCTCTTTCCCAGCCACACTTCTCCTCCATAACTGTAGAAAGCTGGGAGTCAAACTGTTAAACTTGACAGCAGTCGAACAAAGGATTCAAAAATACTGCAAGAAGAAGAATTCATAATCATTGCAGACTGCGTGGACGTGGCACAATCCGTACAAATTCCTCAAGATTCCCTGGCTAGCATTTCTGTAATTATGAAGTCCTGTAGTTCCAACTTTACGCCATCCACTTTTCCTTGCATACGGAATTTTGATTCTGAAACTCTTCATTGCAAAGGGAATTTTGTTTCCAAAACTTTTCCTTGCACAGGGAATTTTGATTCCAAAACTCTTCCTTGCACAGAGGGTTTTGATCCCAAAACTTTTCCTTGCACAGGGAATTTTAATTCCAAAACTTTTCCTTGCACAAGGGATTTTGATTCTAAAACTCTTCCTTGCCCACCCGGCAACAAGAAGCCAAAGCAAGACAAGATCCATGAGATTTGAGCAGTCTGTTTCTTCCCCAGGAGATTCCTTCCAGGGATTTTTGGCAGGTTTGATTCTACCGGACAATACCAGGAGTGTTCAGGCTGAGAACTGGCACTGGGATAATTCCTTCATCCTAAAATTCTTCCAAAATTTACCTTGTGGTGTGGTCCTGGTAGCAGCACTCGGGGGTCTCCTGAGGGTTCTCCAGCACTTCCTTGAATGAGGCCAGCACTGACAATTCCCACTATAAACCATTCCTACACTCCATATATCCTTTTAAAGACAGACACAGAGCACCAAAAATGCTCCAGCCTCTGCAAAAAGGAGCTGTGGAGCAGGTGGAAGATCTTCATCTGGAATAACAATCCCAGGACAAGGTTTTAGCAGAGGAATCTTTCCCACAAGCAGATCCCCGTTTCCTAGTGCAGCTTGTTTGACGTGGGATTTGACAGCTGACTCTTGCAGGGGCACTTCCCCCATAAAGCACCTGCAGGCTTTGAAAGGTCTCCTGGCAGAATTTATAATCCAGATGTGACTTCAGGTACTTAGACCCAGACCAGGCTGGGTTATGGTGCTGAGAAACATCTGCACGAGGAGTTTTGACGAGGAAAAAGTGCTTCCAGCTCCAGGATTAGTGTTTTATCCTGTCTTATCCTGTGCTCTGCCTCTTGCATGTTAATAACCATTTTAATGTGCCTTTCTGATGGAGTAAGTGGGCCATTTAGGGATGAAAGGATTTAAAGTTATTATCATTAGCCTGGAACTCGGGCAGAAAGGAAAGACAAAACTTTCTTCGACTGCGTTTTGGAACAGATTGAAATTCAGAATGTTCCTGGGAGTGGCTGCCTTGGACATTCCCTGTCCTGTCTGGATTTTGGTGCTTCCATGCAGGTTCAAATATCCCTTGGACCCCTCACGAGGGGGTTACAGGATAAACAGAGGCTGGCACTGATGGCCAGGCTGATGCCACACCCAGAATATTCCCCAGAGGATGCAAAAAAGCTTAAACAGCACTTAAAGCTGGTGGTGAAGTTGTCCCATTTTGGTCACCTTGTGGTTTGACTCCAAGGGCATGGACAGTGCAGCAAATTCTGCAAAACCCTGCCATGGTTTTGCATGTCTGTCTAATTGTTTGGGATTTTTTTTCCATCAGCATTTCCCTGCACAGGTAAAATGCGCAGCTGTGTTAAAGCAGTTCCTGCCTGAACGAAGACACAAGAAAACAAACTGTATCAAAATATTTGGGAATGATTTGTTCGTTTGTCTGTTCGCAAGCCATTCCTGGCTTCTTCTGCAAGTGTGCTGAGGTAGCAGAATTTAAGGAGGACTCCAGAGCTCATGGAGTTCAGGAGCAGGAAAAAGACAGTGGAATTCTCTGTGCTGATGCTCCTCCTCCTCTGGTTTCCCCACAGACTAAACCTCCCTCATCCTTTGGTGAACCTAAAAACATTTCTGAGGTTTTGATATTTGTTCCTTGACTTTTCCAAACCAGAACCCATCACAGGTAGACAATCCCAGCTTTGGAAAGCTTTAAAAGAGTCTTCTTGACTTTGAGCCAGACCTTTTTGACCTCAGTCTCTGACCCAGGGAGGGCTTTGGATCAGCCCTGGACAGCTCTGGAGCTGTCACCATTCCACATCCCAGCTCTCACTCCTCTCTCCCGTTTGTTGTTCCCTCTTTGCACCCATGCTTTCCGGGATTTTGCTTCACTGGGAGCCAGAGCCAAGCTCTGCTGGGCCTGCACTGATTAATTCCAGTGGGAATGGCCCCTCTGGGCAACCCCCAGGGGAGAAGGAAGCCCCATAAACCAACCACCAGGAATCAACCACCATGGTCACCAGCCCCATAAATACCGAAAGAGAAAGGAAACCAAACAAACCCTAAAGCAGGAAGAGGGAGACTCAGCTGTGTCCACATCAGTTCCAGATTATCTCAACGAACCTCCATGGGAATTAAATGAGGGATGTGCTCTTTTCGGGTGGGCACCTCCTTTGGGTGCCTCGTTACTCCTTCTGCTTAATTAATTCATTAATTAAGCTTAATTAATCCCCTAATTAGAGTGTTGCTGGCCTGGTTTTTTATGGAAGCAACTGGCTGAGGCAGGAGCTGTTGCTATAAAGTTATTTATTGAATAAAAGCATCAGTCTCTGGAATTTCTCGTCTGAAGGCGCAGTTCGAGTTTGCCAAAGGATCTTCTTCAGGACAAGGTCTCGGAGAATTGTTGGAATTCTCCAAGACCTCCCGTGCCGTGAGTCTTGGGGTGGCAGGCAGGAGTTGTTTCGGGGTGAGGCAGGGACACCTTCCACTATCCCAGGGTTGCTCCAAGCCCCAGTGTCCAGCCTGGCCTTGGACACTTCCAGGGATCCAGGGACAGCCACAGCTGCTCTGGGCAACCTTTTAAAAATTGCACTTAAACCCTTTATAAAACAGATTTAACCTTTTCATTTTTATATTTAATTTCTTACCCTCTTTTATTACAAGAGGGTAGATAAAGGACAATAAATTTTAAAACATCCCCAACTTCTCACCAAAACAAATTTTTTTTTTTTTTTACTTCTATATGTTTAAAAATCTTAAGGAAATAAATTTCTTATTCATTTAGATGTTTTAATTTGTGGGAAGCCTCTGTCAGAACAGGTTCTCTGCTTTCAAGCAGAGAGTCTCAAGCACCTTCTCTAAAGAGAATCTTTTTATGATTTCCCTGGAAAATTTTAGCTCAAACCCTACGGATTTCACCGAAAGCCTATTGGAATCTTAGAAGGAATCCCATGGACTTCCATGGGCACTGGATCACAACTTCCATGAATGAGGAAAAACTCTTCCAGATGAGAATTTCAGCTCAGCCCTGCCAGAGTGTCCAAACTGGGAAAACTGCTGGAACGTTGCTTGAGGGAAATCAAGTAAGAAAAGAAATTACCGAGCCTCGATCCAAATTAAAATTCCCTTTGGACAGCAACAAATAAACTTTGCAATCTGGGACCGTCTCGCTTTCCACAACATTTTTATTAAAAGCAGCCGGGTGCTTCCCCTGCCTTTGACTGGTTTGGGGAAGGAGAAGATGTTTATTCAAGGAGAAGATGTTTATTTAAGGTTCCTAATTTGTTTAGAGCCGGCAAATTAAATCCCTGGTTGTGCTTGAGTTTTGAGCTCCGTTAAAGAATTGCTCTGTTTAAAGGAGCTTTTGACGTGGATCCATCCGAGTGTGTCCCAAAATGGGAATCATATGCCTGGAGAAACCAGAGCTTGGCACTTCCCCACGCTGGGATTTGGGAGCACAGGGCTGAAACTCTCCAGTCTAAAAGAAAAATGGGCGGGTAAAAGAGATTTTGCAGTGTTTTCAAAGAAATTCTTCACTTGGTTGTCGATTAATGCCATAAAAAAATCACCAATTAGCTGAGATGTGCGTTAATTGCAGGGTGTTAATCATTTTTAGCCGCTTGAAGGATCAGAACAGGAAACCAGCTGTTAATTTTGGGTAGGAGAGGCCAAGGAAAACCTGTAAAAAGCAGAGGATTGGCCAAAGTCGCTGCTGTCACTTCTATTCCTAGAGAAATGCAGGAATAATTCTTTGGCTTTGCCTCCCGAGTAGCTGCAGGCACCAAGCTCTGGCTGTGGGAATTCCTGAGAATTCCCAGCATCATCCCTGCTCCTTTGGGTGCTATGGGAAGGTGATTGATTCTTCCAGGGCTCACTCTGTGCTCGCTGGGATTTCTGGTGTTTTCCAGCTCCCTGAGCCAGGTGCTCTGGTGGGATCCATCCCTGCTGGAATTCAAAGTGCTGGGAAATCTCAGAATACTCTGTAAGCCAAAATTTAGGATTAGAGGCAGGGTTTGACCTGAAACCTTGGGAAAGGCTTCCAGGTTTGGGTGCTAGAGGTAAAAATGTAAATTTATAACTTAAAGCAGAGTGTGTCGAGCAGAGGAAAGTTTAATTTTAGAGCTTAAAAGTCATAAACAAAGCAAAAGTAGTCACAAAGGTTAACAAGAGGCTCTAGAATGCAGTACTGTGAAGTTTAGGTGTTAAAAAATAATTATTTAAGAAAGTTCACGCTGTAATGACACGAATTAGCTCAGAATTGGTTTAATGACATAAATATCTAGTTGGCAGAATTTTATTGGCCCGTAAAGCCTTAAATAGGTTTTTTCCTTAATTTGGTTTTCTGATGAGCAGAAATCTGGGTTCTTCTTTGTCATCTTGCTGGCATCTGTGAGATCCATCCTCTCTCTGCCTCTGGAAGAAATAAAAATATAATAAAAAAAAAAAATTTAAAAAATTAAAAATTAAAAACACCCCTGCACTTCCTCACAAAATTCAAAGGTCTCATTTCTCTGTTGCAAAAAAAAAAAAATTCTCGCACACGAAATGTAAGGTGCAAAACCATTATGTAAAAAATCTTAAACTCACACCTCCCCCTGGAATTAATCCGGGGAGCAGAGCCACAATCCTGACGGATCCACCACCCCAGCCGGGGAAATGCTGCAATGACCCAAATTAACGAGGACGCAGGGAGAAACGTGGCCCTTGATGAAGAATTCTAACCAGCAGCTGAAGGTGCAGAATTCCCAGGCATGGAATAATTCTCCTCTAGGATCCATCTTCCACCTCCAGCATGATTCCTTCACCAGCTTCTCCCCTCAACATTCCTTTCTCCATCTGAGCAGCCTCACGATTTAGCTGCTCTTAAAAATTTTCTTCCAGGTTCTGGCACCACCCTAAATTATTATTCCATGGCAATTTCCAGTCATCCCTGCTTCCCAAGAAAGCGGCAAGTTTCCTACAGGTTTCTGATGGGAATGTTTTGTGCTTTAAATGGCTTTTTTTGGTGAAGCACTTCCCTTCCTCATTCATTTCTCTTTATTCGACTAATTTGAATCGGCCCTAAGTTTTCTAAGATTTTCTAGACTGGATTCTGTAAACATTCAGGTCTCAGTTGCATAAGGGGAAAATTAAAATATCCCAGGAGTACGAATGGGGTTATATCCAGGATTTTCCCTGGATTTGAGGGTGGGTTTTGGTGGCATCAAGGTCAGTTCTTAATTTTATTACTCTATTGTGCAGTGAAATTTTTGAAGCAGATTAATTCCCTTTTAACCTCATTTATTCCCTTCCTCTTCTGAGTATTTCCTTGTCATTTGGCCACTACATTTCAGCAAATTAATTTAGAAAAATTAAAGCCCTGTCTTAATTCTTAGAACTCAACTGAAGAGAACCTGTTTTGTTTTTCCAAAATGTGAATAAAGCATTTTTATCAACTCTTTTCCTTCATGATTTTTTTTTTTTTTTCCATTTTTGGTCAAATACCATAAAATATTGTATTTATTATAAACCTATCATCCTCATGAGATTTAAATGACAAATCAACATGAGGATCAATATGATTTCCTAAGAAGTGATCCCAAAAACTTGGCAAATATTTTCTCCCAGACCTTCTGTGTCTTCAGTGCTATTACAGAAGAGATCTTTGCTCCTCCCCATTCCCAATCTCTACTTAACTCTTTATTTCGTTAATCCGTAATTCAAGACTAAATGAGAAGCCATTGTTTTATTATTTTGGGGATCTTTTTTGGCTTGAGCAGCCATTTCCATGTCCCCCAAATCTCTTAATTTTTGAGTTCCCCAAATCTCTTATTTAATTTTTTTTTTTTTTTTTAGAATCTGATTCTTAATTTTTCATGTTGAAACCCTGAAGAAGTGACTTGAAGTCACTTGAAGAGTGACTTTCAATTACACTGGGAAGCTGATTTGGCTTCAAGCCTGGACTCTGGAGCTGTAATTCCTTCCTGGATGAACCCACTTTGTGGGAGTATTTCATTTGCCTAATTATCATTGATCTCATCACTCTAGAGTCTCTTGCTGCAAACCAACACGAATCTTCTGTGGACTGCGTGTAGCTTCTCCTTGTGGGAACATCCAGGACGGCCAAGGTGGTGCCTTAGGTTTTGTCTTTCCTATTCCCAGCTCCCGTGCAGTTCCAGGGTTGGCTCCGGGTCCCACACTGAGCGCTGCTGAGCTCTCCCCACGGAGCAGGGAGACAAAACAATTCCTTCTCCAGCTCGGCACCGAGCACAGCCGCCACAAATTTCAGGCCCGGCAGCCAAACCAAGGGAGCAGTGCCGAGGGAAGAACCAGGAGGATGGAGCTTGGTGAGCTGGAGCTGGAATTGGGCCGTGAACTCCAGCGTGCCGATGGAGCAGAACTTCTAAAAGTGTGGGACCTCGTGGCCGGGCGTCCACTCTGGCCCATTCTGGGGCTCAGCCTGGCTGCAGGCGCTGCCCAGGGTGTGTCCATGTGGCCTTTCCATAAATCCCTGCTCCATCCTTCTGCTCCGGCTGCTCCCTGCTCCGGGGCAGCCTCTGAGGAATCCAAGGGATGGGATCAAACGGGATCAGAAGCCTTTGGGTGGCTTCCAGAATCACTCTGGGCCTTGGTCTTTATGGCACAGAGGCATTTCAGGCCCCCTACAGCTGCTGCAGGTCTACACCGCCCACAGGGGCCCACAAAACCCCTCTCATTCCCGTTCTAATCCTCCAGGAGGTTGAAATCCAAATGGTTTTTAGGTGCTCCCTCAGAATAGAGGGGTGGTCTTGAGGCCCTGAGTCATCTCTCAGTCCTGTGAGAAGTCTCAGGTGCCATTGGGGGATCTCAGATCAGGCAATTACGGAATCATGGAATGGGTTGCGTTGGAAGAAATCTTAAAGATCACCCAGCCCCAACCCCTGCCATGGGCAGGGACACTTCCCACTATCTCAGGCTGCTCCAAGCCCTGTCCTACTGATTTCTGTAGACCAGGATTAAATCCCAAATCCAGTCACAAACTCATTTTCACAGACCAGGACTAAATACCATATCTAATCACAAGCTCATTTCTCTAGACCAGGATTAAATCCCATATCCAGTCATTCTTTGTATCTGGTTGATTCTAAGCAGGAACTGCAATTTAAATTCTGTGACAAAAAATTCCATGGTTTTTTCCACTTTAAAAGGAAGCTACGTGAATTTCTCTAGGTTTTTTTTAGGGGATGAAAATGATTTATGTCAGGGTTTGGAAAGGCTTTGAAATAATCACAGAAACATGGAATGGGTTTGGTTGGAAGGGATTTTATGGATCATCCCACTCCACCCCCTGCCATGGGCAGGGACACTTTCTATCCCCAGGGTGCTCCAAGCCCTGTCAGCCTGGCCTTGGACACTTCCAGGGATCCAGGGGCAGCCACAACTTCTCTGGGCACCCTGCGCCAGAGGCTCCCCTCTCACATGGAGGAATTCCTTCCCAATATCCCATCTAACCCTGCCCTCTTTCAGTTTAAACCCAAATCCCATGAAATATCAGTGTCTGGCTCGGCTGACCCCTCCCTAGTGGAGCTGGGAAAATGATTAATCTGATCCATCACTCGATTAAGGTGGGATTCTCCTCACCTAATTTTCCATACTTAATTGAAACTGGAGGAATAGACTTACAATTAGCCCTCCAAAGATTAAGTTCAGGGGTTTTAGATAATTACATTATTAATTAAGTGTCTTCTGGAGGCGGTTGGGAGTCACCTGTTGGGGATATTTCGCTTCCCAGTGGCTAAATTGAGGTGAGAACTATTTCACTCTCCAGCTACTTTGGAAGCCCCACCCTAAAATTCCTGGATATAACTTTCCCAACGCCTCATCCTCTAGTGGGATTCTGCTGAGTCCCACCCTTTCAGCTTGGGGGTGGTTTCACCCTTCATCAATTTTAAGGAAAGAGAAAGAAAAGTTGCTTTTTTGATTCTTTCTTTTCAATTTTCTGCCACTCAACTCCCTGAATTTCAACAGCCCCTCTGCTATAATAAGCAAACAGCAGGCAGAAATACAGATTTATGGCAGAAACACACTTGGCCGGATCCCTTTTCCCTGAATATTCCCAAAAGCTGCGTGGTTCCTCCACTCCTCCAACCTCAATGTACATAACAAATTCCTTTTGTTTGTTTTTTGTCACTTCCAGGCTGAAAGTCCATAACTAACAGCAAATGGTGGTTTGTTTTCCATGCCATGGTTGTATTATTTATGTCCTGGCTGGGTTTCTAACTTTCACTCCCCGTTTCTCGAAGAAAGGCCTCAGATGGCCATTAATTTGATGATGTATCTGGAAGGAACGTGCCAGCGCTTGTCTCCCAATAAATTGGAATGGACGGGAATGGGTTTGGCCCATTGCCAGACAATTGGGTTTGTGGGTTTTGCTACTCGGGCCGGTTTGGACAGAAGAGCTGCGTTTAACATCTCTGTGAGACCAGAGGAGGGAAGGCAGGGCAGAAAAGCAGAGGGGGAATAAACAGCCGCCTTTCCAGAAAAAAAAATAAAAAGGATTTTCGCTTCCCTCCGTGATTAATCAGCCGAGTCCAGTCTCCATGAATTGGCATTTTACAGGTCCGTGGGTGACAGGAGGGTGACACTGAAGGTGGAGATTGAGAGGGTGGAAAAGGCCAGGTGGGATGGGGCTTGGAGGAAAATAAGGAACTCACTGGGTGGTAAGAGCCCTCTTGCCACCCCTGGAAGTGTCCCAGGCCAGGATGGACGGAGCTTGGAGCACCCTGGGATTGTGGGAATTGTCCCTGCCCATGGCAGGGGGTGGCACTGGATCATCTTCGAGGTCCCTTCCGACCCAAACCATTCCTTGATCCCAACTAGATCTCCATCACTCCTCCTGTGGTCATAAAATACCTCTGGAAGGTGAATCCACCTCACCTGCCCCTGATGTAGGAGTAAATTATATTCCGGGTATAATTACTTCTTTAACTTGGTACGGAGGGATTTTAGGCAATGAAACAAAGCCTGGAATGGTGTAATTTTTTATTACATTAATTAGTGGACCTTGGGGGGAAGATATTGACTTTTCAGGCACAGGAGCTCTTTTTGAGTGATAGGCAGTGATAGGAGAAGGGGGAAAGGATTTAAACTGAAAGATGAGATTTAGATTAGATTTTAGCAGAAAATTCTTCTCTGGGAGGGTGAGAGGCCTCCAGAGAAGCTGTGGCTGCCCCTGGATCCCTGGAAGTGTCCAAGGCCAGGCTGGATGGGGTTTGGAGCACCCTGGGACATCGGAAGGTGTCCCTGCCCTTGGAATGGAACAAGATGAGCTTTCGGATCCTTCCAACCCATCTCATTTTGGGATTCTTCCAAACCCGAAGTGGATATTTTCTCCTCCCTTCCAGCTGTTGGGTTGCAATGAGGGAGGTGAGGAAGAGAAGCCAAGCCATGCCCTGGTGAGTTCAGTGCCTCTGACAAAGCAGAGTTGGGCTGGGTTGGGTTTTATTCCCGGTTTTATATAGAATATTTATAGACTGCAGGCTCAGGGGGGCCATAACTGATGTGCAAAAGGAGGCAAAGCCAAGCCAAGAGCGAGCAGTGGACCTCAACAACCACCCAGAGCTTAGAGACAGGGAGAGGCTCCCTCTGATATCCAGGCTGGGAAAATCCTTTGGGATATCGAGGCCACACTTAATTGGCTCATGAGGGAATTAATAACAAGTCCCTGTCCACAGGAGTCTCAAGATTTATTCCAAAGGTTTTTCTTTTTCCTTTACAAGACACAAAATGAGCTGTGTGTTGAAGTGTTTGTATTAAGGAAGGGGTGGGTGGAGTTCTTTCTATAGGATGTGGGATCATTCCCAGCGTTTATCAGACCGCTCAGGGAACGGGATGATTTCATTGTCTGGAGTGACCAATATCCCTGTCTCCAAGCAGAAACATGCAAAATCACTTAGAGATGCAGAATTCTCCCCAGAACTCGTGGAAATAGTTCCATAAAATCCAGCAGGATTCGGCTCAGCACCTTCATGCTCAGTTTTTCCCTTCTTACAGAGGCAGGAATTGGATTTCCATCGGGATATCCCACTGCTGGTTCACCAGACAGCACAAACTCAGAGGCAGGAATCATCTGCCAAGGAAGAAAACAAACCTTCAAGTGATTTACTGTGCACACAAGAGAATGAAACCATGTAAAAATGTTCAAATACACAAAATTAAAGTTGAACACAAGGAAAAATAAATGTCACTGTCATAATTTAAATGCCGAGTCTTTTTTTGCCTGGCTATGATGGCTCCTTGTCACGATTTCCCCTTGAATTATTTTGGGGTTAAAACTATGAATATTTCACTTTTTTGCATGTGATTATTTTCAGTTGGATTTTTCTGATACAAAACATCAATTTTTTAATTATTTTAAGATAAACTGGATTTTTTTTTTATTAGAATAACACCTTTTACAGTGATATTGTATTATTTTGGATGATTTGTTCTAACGTGTGGAAAGAGCAAAGCATCCTGGCCTTGAAAACTTCCAGGGATGGCAAGAGGGCTCTTCCCACCCAATCAGTCCCTTATTTTTAATTAAAATCCTCTCAGAGGGTGAGACATGGAGCAGTGGCAGGGGTCCCAGAGAGCAAATCAAGGCAGGGACAGTGGCCTGATTCCCAAAATGTCTTTCAGGAAGGAGTTGTGTCCCGGTGTGGTGGGAATTGCTGTGGGTACAAGCCTGGAAGTGCTGATTCCTCCTCAACTGATGTTGGTTCAAGCGGGTTAAACTCGCTTAATTGAAAATAAAAAATATTATTTTTATTAGAATAACACCTTTTACAGTGATATTGTATTATTTTGGATGATTTGTTCTAACGTGTGGAAAAGCAAAGCATCCTGGCCTTGAAAACTTCCAGGTTCAAGGGGGTTCTTGGTTCAAGTGGGTTCAAGTCCTCCTTGCCTGCGTCCCAGTTTTCCCGGGATGCTGGGGATGAAGTAGGGGTGCAGAGAAGTCCAGCTCCTGCTCCACACGTGAATTCCTTGTGCCATGAGCCTGATTCCAGCTGGACCCGTTGCCTTCCCGTAACAGGAGCGGGAACAGCGGGGTGACGGCAAGCCTCGGCTGGTTGCCCTCGGCCATGGAATCACGGAATCTGCAGAGCGGGAAGGGACCCACAGGGATCAGCGAGTCCAAGTCCTGCCCTGTCACTGCGTTAGGTTCGGTCAGGTCCGGACAGAAGGTGCTGGACACGATGGGATTCCGTTTGGACTGGGTTGTTTGTTATCTCTTATCTGTGGTACGGTCTCACACCACGTGAGCTCCGCCTTGCAAGGCAAGAAAACAGCTCCTTCTACTTCCCTTCAAGGACTTCTAAACAATAAGCGAAACCAATAAAATCCCAACAGCTAAGTTATTTTTATTTATAACCCAATTAAAGATCACCCAAGGTCCGCAGTGCGACTTTTACTAACCAGTTAGAAAAGATCCCCTAAACCGGAGACGAGGGCGGGAAAAGAAAGTGAGGAAGAAGGACTCAGAGAAGGCCCAAATCCCTCCACGTTGTCTCTTATATACCGTAACTATTCTATATCCTAAAACCCCAGACCTTACGTGTTTCACCCCGTGACCTTACACACTTCTGCTCGACCGCACACGCTCCCAGCGCTGTCTCTCAGTTTGGAAGCCGCTCCTGCCGCCTCAGGTCAAAGGCAGCGCCCAGCTGAGGATCACGGCCTGCCAAAGCAGAAAGCCTGATGCTTTCAGCATTCAGGGCTCCGACACTGCCCCTGCACAGGTCCCCCAACCATCCCACCCTGTGTGTCCCTGGGAGCACTGTCCAAACGCTCCCGGAGCTTTCCTGGGGATGTGCCTGCTCCCTGGGGAGCATCAGGAACAGGCTGGAGGGGTGCTGAGGTGTCAAACAGGTCCTTTGTGCCCCGCTGTAAGCGCTGCGCAGCCGCCGCCGCGGTGACATTCCGCTGCCCTCTCCTGCTCCCCACGCCAGCAAGGCTGCTCCGTTTCCGTCTGCGCCACCGAGGCACCGTGACCCGGGAGAGGCCTGGGGAACGCGGAGCCCCAGGGACAACAGCCAGGTTAATCCCTGCCTCCACAGGGGCAGGATGAGACGCAGACAGAAACACGGAAGAACAGCAGGGCTGCGTTTGCTTTATGGTCTCAGGCTGGGTTTGAGGGAAGCTCTGCACCTCTGGAAAGGGGTGGCTGCGAGTCACTGAGGGCAAGGCTGGATCTTGGGCTTGGCATGGCCTGGAGGGAGCTCCGTGGGATCTGTCCAGGCTGGACAGGCCAGGAGGGACAGGGACAGTGTCTGAGGGGCTCAGGAGGGACAGGGACAGTGTGTCCAAGGGGTCTGAGCGGAAAAGAACAATGTCTGAGGGGCTAAGGAAGGACAGNGAAAAAGACAGTGTCTGAGGGGCTAAGGAAGGACAGGGACAGTGTGTCCAAGGGGCTCAGGAGGGACAGGGACAGTGTCCGAGGGGCTAAGGGACAGGGACGGTGTCCGAGGGGCTCAGGAGGGACAGGGACAGTGTCCGAGGGGCTAAGGAAGGACAGGTACAGTGTGTCCAAGGGGTCTGGGAGGGGCAGGGACAATGTCCGGGGGGCTCAGGAAGGACAGGGACAGTGTCCGAGGGGCTAAGGGACAGGGACGGTGTCCGAGGGGCTCAGGAGGGACAGGGACAGTGTCCAAGGGGCTAAGGAAGGAAGGACAGGGACAGTGTCTGAGGGGTCTGGGAGGGACAGGGACAGTGTCCGTGGGGCTCAGGAAGGAAGGACAGGGACAGTGTGTCCGAGGGGCTCAGGAGGGACAGGGACAGTGTCCTGGGCAGGACACTGCAGTCCCTGGGCAGGGGGACTCTGCTCAGAGCAGGGAACCCATAATGAGGGGCTGGCTCCATCCCAGGGCCAGCACTGCTCCAAGCTCACATCCACACCCTGTGTGTGGCTCCCTGACTCCAAAACCCCTTTGGGACTGAAAAAAACCCCAACCTATTCTTCTTCTTCCTTTTTTCTTTTTCTTCTTTTTGTCTTTTGTTTTTCTATTTCTTTTCCTTTTTCTCTTTCTTTTCTATCTTCTGACACCTTTCTTCTTCTTCTTCTTCTTCTTCTTCCTCTTCTTCTCTTCTTCTTCTTCTTCTTCTTTTTCTTCATCTTCTTTTTCTTCTTCTACTTTTTTCCTTCTTTCTTTGCTTTTTCCTTTTTCCATTTTTCTTATTCCTTTTCTCTTTTTCCTTTTTTCCTTTTTTCCTTTTTTCCTTTTTTCTCTTCCTTTTTTTTTCCTTTTTCCCTTTTTTTTTTCCTTTTTCTCCTTTTATTTTCTTTTCTTTTTCTTCTTTTACTTTTCTAAAATAATCTACTCCACCCTATCTCAAGACATGAGGCTCCTCTGTGGAAAAAAGCAGGAGGATCCTCTTCAAAACCTAGTCCTGTTTTGCCACATTTTTAAGCAAATGCCTGCAGACCAGATTTTCCAAAAAGAGTCATCTAAACCTCTTCTCTTAATTAGAAAGACACTGCAGTGGCTAAAACTGTTATTTCTGTACCAAATCCTAAAACATTAGGGGCTTTTTGCTTCAAAAATCATCTCAGTGGGATCTTCATCCTCAGCTCCAAGACATTTCCATGAGAACGAAGAACCTGAATAAAACAGAAAATCCAGACTTAGAGTAAAAATAGGAAACAACACTTTCCTCTTGTTTTATTCTGTTAAAATGACATATTAAAGAGTGGAGTGAGGGATTTTATATAAAAAACATCCCTGCGCTGGGAAGACAATTCTTGGAAGGGTTTTCCTCCACCAGCACCGACACAGGGGTCTGAGTGTGTTCAGAACCAGCAAAATAATTCCAAGAACACAGAGGGACAAGGTTTAAGGCTTGCCTGGGAGCAAGGAGGAATTTTTCCCTTTGCCTTTGCAATTCCTTGGGCGCACGAAGTTCGGGGATTTGTTCGAATCGATGCTGAGCTCGACAGCCCAGGAATGACATCACCCCCTGAACCCCACCTGGCGCTGGGGGAGCGGAAAGTCGCATAAATCCCACTGGACACAGTGGATCCTTAGGAAAGGACAAAAACTGGACACAGTTTTCCTTAGGAAATCAGCCCATCTGCCAGCCCCTTTCCTTGGGGCTGCTGTTGTCTTGGACGCTCTCCTTCCTGGCTGGAGAGCGCCAGGAAGCGTTTGGTAAGTGGGAAATCACAGTTTCATGTTAATGGGAAATGGCAGCCTTGGAAGTGGCCGTGTGTCTGTGAACTCAGCCGGGACCCCACAGCTCTCGGAGCATGTGTGGGAATCCCACAAAGCTTTGAAGTGCATCCAAAGCACACAGCCCCCTTAATCCCCCTGTAATTGCCAGTGTCAATAGTCGGAGGGGATCCTTGGGTCATTTATTGTTCTCATCTGGGAGCAGCAGTGTCTGACAGGGAGGGACTCGGTGGCAGGCAGAGGGGAGAGGGAGCAGAGCCCGGCTCAGAGCAGGAGGAAAATCCCTTTGCGTGCTGGGAGGGCAGGGAGCACCATGTGACTCAAAGGACACACGCAGGACGGAGGGAAACAGCACCAAGGCTCATTTTGGGCTGTCTGCAGAGCTCATCCTGCCCCTCGCCTGGTGATTTGCCAAAACCCTGGTGGTGGAGCCAGAGGGGAAGGAGCTCTTGGCACGAGAAGGAGACAGTGCCTCTTTTTGTCCTCCTCCTCTTTGCTCCGGTGAAATCCCGCTGAGATTCCCCCACGGATGGTTCCAAAGCTGCCGTTTCCTATTAGAATGACACTATTTTTACTCTCTGCTAAAGCTGGCCAGGGCAGGTCAGTAGGACTCCAAGTAGCCTTTGATTATCAGAAGAGTTTTAAAATTCTCAGAGTTCCTTCAAGGAGTAAAGCACCTATTTCCACACAGAGTAAATATTCCAGCTATGAGCTGCTTGGATCCTGGCTCCTGCCATGTATTTGGGACCCTTCCTGACTTCCAAAGACTGACTTTCTCCTTTCTGCACCAAATACTGACAGAAAAGAAGCTGAAACATTCTTTTAAAGACTGGGAAGTCTCTGGGTTTGGAGCAGGAGGTTTCCGTGCCTGAAGGTCATTGAGGTTGGGAAGACGCTCAGCTGGTTTTTTGTAAATACTGAGCTTTACCTTGTCCATTTATAACTTCTAATAATTTTGAGGAGTAGAAGGATGATCTTCTGTGCAAAATAAAGGGCAAGGGGGATGTATGCGTCTTATGGGTACATGGGAAATATGGAATGGCTTTTGTTGAGGGGGAACTTAAAGCTCATTCCACCCCTGCCATGG
>WAAG01013810.1:0-23369 GCA_013390105.1 Tichodroma muraria | reverse complement strand
TGAACCTTTTTTTTTTTTTGTTTAATCCCAGAAATCCCCAATATTATTTAACCCTCATATGGCTCCTCTCTTCTTACTGCTCTTCCTTGCTCCAATTCAGCAGCTTTGAAAGGCTTTTGCCCACATTGCCTTGGCTTGCAGGAAGCTGATTTCCCCATATCCCAGTGGAGTGTGGTCCCTGTACCAGGAATCATCTTTTCACTTTTGCAGGCTGTCCTTCCATCCTTTCTGCCCTTGGCTCTTTGCCTGACATTCCCATGCAAATGGATTTGGCCTCCCTCCACCTGTTTTCCTGAGATCCTGTGGGCCATTTCCCTTTCTTATCCTATTTTCTCCTTCCTTCCCTTATAATATTAGGAATGTGCCTACTCTAAAATATGGATTTATCAAGTCCAGATTAAAGATGACCTTTGCAAATTGCAAAGGTTTTTGAGGAGAATTTGTTTCGCTCACAGGGGGGCCAGATTATCAATAAACCTGAATAAAACCAGAGCAATTTGCTCAAAGGCCAGGCTAAGAATAGGTCCTGGCTCTGACCGGATCAGGAATACTTGGAAGGATTGGATTTTTTATGCTTCATATGGGGTAGGATTAGCTCCAGCTGAAGCCAGGAATTCAGCTCAGAGGTAAAGTCAGAATTTTGGGATTTGCACGTGGATGGCCTGGGGGATTTCACCTGGCCTTCAGCTGCTGCTCCAATCTGCCCAAAATTCCTTTGTCCTGTAAGTCCTGTGGATGCCTGGGAATCCCAATTCTCCCAAAGTGCCTTTGTTCTGCAAGTCCCATGGATGTCTGGGAATCCCCTTCTCCCAAAGGTCCTTTGCTCTGTAAGGCCTGTGGATGTCTGGGAATCCCTATTCTCCCAAGGGTCCTTTTTTGTGTAAATCCCATGGATGTCTGGGAATCTCTATTCTCTCAAGGATCCCTTGTTGTGTAAGTCCCATGGATGTCCTGGGAATCCCAATTCTCCCAAAAAATCCTTTTCTGTGTAAGTCCCATGGATGTCCTGGGAATCCCTATTCTCCCAAAAGTCCTTAGTTGTGTAAATCCCACAGATGCCTGGGAATCCCTCCCGGCTTCCCACTGGCACTTGGGATCTACAGCTACAAAGGGAATCCAGACTTGGATTAGAGCTCCAAGGAAATCATGGCTTTGATTCAGTGGCCCAAATGGAGCTGCTGTCACTTTACTGGAAGCTGGAGAGGGACTTTTCCCAAGGGCTTGTAGGGACAGGGAAACAGGAATTGGCCTTAGGCTGCTGGAGGGCAGGGTTAGATGGGATATTGGGAAGGAATTCCTGGCTGGGAGGGTGGAGAGGCCCTGGAATGGATTTCTGAGAGAAGCTGTGGCTGCCCCTGGATCCCTAGAAGTGTCCAAGGCTGGGCTGGACAGAGCTTGGAGCAGCCTGGGATAATGGAAGGTGTCCCTGCCCATGGCAAGGGATGGGATGATTGAAGGTCTCTTCCAACCTGAACCATTCTGGAATTCCACAATTCCATGGACATTAACACCAACACTCACGCTGATGAATGTGGATCTTTTCTATTAAAAGGAACAACCACTTCAATTTCTATCTTTACTTCCAGGTATCAAAAACTTCTGCTGGTGAACGGCCCCTCTGTTCTGTTTATCCACTGATAATTTCACCTGCATGGAGTGGGTGACAATGACATATTCCCAGTGGTCCCTGACAACGCAGGAAGATTTTCCTGGGATCTGCAGCAAAGATGGATTTTATAGTGAGAAAGGAGTTCAGGCACCCACCAAGCTGCCAGACCTTTTTAAAGTGTATTTGGAATGTGATTTTTCATATTCAAGTCACTCCTCTATAGCTATTTATTAATATTAATATTATTATTGTATTATTATCATTATTGTTGTTGTTGTTGCTACTGCTACAAGACAGGATTGTTTGACACAAGAAGAACTGAGGGACAATTTATCCCAATTTTTTTAGTTCCATTTCATGTGGGAGAGATCCTGGCCCCAGCTGGATGTTCACTTAGTTCGAGGTCACCTTAATCAAATCATCCTTTCCAGTCATTAGGCAAAAAAAAGAAATGAGAGGAATAAATACAAAACTCAATCCCAAGGGTTCGGATATCCAGCAGCTTTATCCTGGAGGAAGGAGGAATGGGCAGGGGGGCTAAATATCAGCATTTCACTTTGGGATCTGGTTTATTCGGCATGGTGGAATTTGGTTGGAGCTTGGAATGGATGACCTTGGGGGACTTTTCCAACCTTATAATTCAATTGTAGTAAGAAAATCAAATAATTTTGTGAAGATGTGCATCCAAAGAACTCCAAAACTTCAGAAAATGGGAATTTACCAAAGGAATAACATGTTATGTATCATTATTAACCCTAAAGGCTGCAGGAAGGAGGTCACAAATCCCACTCTGGCTCTCCTAGCAAATGGGAGTGCCCTGGCCCAGAGAAGAAAAAGTGGGAATTGCTGGGGAAATGGGGGTTTCTGGCAGCTGTGAGGAGGTGGCTGAAGGAATTTGTTTTTACTTGGACTCTCAAGGAGCTTTAATGTGTGAGCTACTTCTCCCAGGGACATAATGGGAATTTGTGGCAATGAAATTGGGCCTCAGGAGGGCCATTCAGGCTTTATGAGTTTTTCTGGAAGGATTAAAACCCCATCTAAAGACCATCCCACTCTTGCTTTTCAATCATCCCACCCTCCTGGGCTGCTTGGCCACGTTTTGGGAAGGAATGTTGCAGTGTGGGCAAGGGATCCGTTAGATTTTCCACGAGACAGTTATCCCATCTCTCCCCATCCCCTTCTTCCCTCAGCCCCTGCTCTGAGCACTTTTCCTTCTTCCTGACACGCAAACACAGGCACCCACATGGACTCTGGAATTTCTGTGCAAATAAAAAGTTGTGGATTGCCCATCCCTGGAGGTGTCCAAGGCCAAGCTGGACAGGCTGGGAGCAGCCTGGGGCAGTGGGAGGTGTGCCTGCCCATGGCAGGGCTGGATCAGCTTTAAGGTCCCTTCCAACCCAAACCATTCTGGGGTTCTGTGATTTAAAAATCCTTATTGATTCTGGGAGGGAAACACTTGCTTGAGCACCTTTTACTTCTCTCAAGCTCTGTCACTGCTGCTAGACCTTCTCTTCCTCCAGGCCTTCTTCCCCCAGTCCTCTTTCTCCAGGCCTCCTCTTTCTCCAGGCCTTCTTTCTCCAGAGCTTCTCTTTCTCCAGGCCTCCTCTTTCTCCAGGCATTCTTCCTCCAGAGCTTCTCTTCCTCCAGAGCTTCTCTTCCTCCAGACCTTCTCTTCCTCCAGACCTTCTCTTCCTCCAGACCTTCTCCTTGTCCAGTCCTTCTCTTCCTCCAGACCTTCTCTTCCTCCAGTCCTTCTCTTTCTCCAAACCTTCTCTTTCTCCAAACCTTCTCTTTCTCCAGACCTTCTCTTTCTCTAGACCTTCCCTTTCTGTCAAAGTTTGGGAGAAAAGAGCCAGAGCTTCTTTCTCCCTCAGGGAAAGCTCTGCAGAACTTCTTCCCTTGTCACATCAGCGAGTTTCCTCCTTCAGCGCACGGCACAGAGCTCCTAATTCATCCTTCCATGTCTGTGAGGCCTCTTCCCGCCTGGCAGCAGCCAGACGGATCCCTGGGATGTGGGAACGGGATGCCAGCTCCTTGGCTTGTGTTACTGGCACCAGAAGGTGCCCGTGGCACAAGCTGCTGGTGCCTCTCCACCAAAGGAAGGGGTTTTTGGCCAAAACCAAGAGGGTGAGTGATGTCTGACCTCACAACCCCATCAGCCTTTAAAGACATTTGTTCGTCAGTGCATCCCTAAAAACCAGCTCCTTTTAACCCAAGGATTGTGGTGTAACTTCCCACGTTTGGCTGGAGTTTCATCAGTTCTCACACACTGTGAAATTTGTTTGGTCGAGACTGGGAAGCCTCCAAGGAAAACTTGTAGGATGCAGTGCTGGCAGCTCTGGGATTGTAGTTCTCTGCCTGAGTCTACAGGAAAGGAATATTCTGGAAAAACTCTTCTGTTGAGGCATGAAGCCAAATCCTGACATGTCTGTGCATGTGGAAGCTTCATTGGAGCTTTTTCTCTTGAAGTGATTGAGTGGTAGGAACAGAAATCACACTCAGACATCAAAATTTATATCAGAATATGATTTATTGGCCTGGGAGCTCGGGAGGAAGAGCAGCAAAAGATCTCAGGATTTGTACAGAACCTATGGAAATAAATTCCTCCTTAGGACCAAGCAAAATGACAAAAATTAAATAGCTTTATTTAGAGGCCTGATGGGGGTTAGGATACTCCAAGATGGTGTTCCCTAACTTGAAACATCTCCCAGTTTGAAACTAAAAATAAAATTCTACAAATCTCCCCCCTAAATGGCAATTGGAATATATTCCTGTCTTGCTTCCTGCAGCGTTAAGAAGTAGGGAGGAAAAAACCCCACAACTTTGCCGTTTATTTGTTTTGGCGAATTGCCCATGAACTTCCTCACACAATGGGTTTGCTCCGTTTACATTTCAGGTGTGGAGGAGCCAATTCCTTCCCTTTGTTACCCGAATGCCAAGCCCCGGCCACTCCATCCATGGCCTTCAGGGAGGGACCTCAATCAGCTGGATCTCAAATCCCCCCTCCGTGGTCCCACAGTTTTTTCCAGGCCTCCACATTAATGTCCCAAACCAGGCCTCCAGGTGGGATTCATCCAAAGGGTCCATCTGGACTCCTCCAGGCCTTTCCTGTGAAGGGGGAGAAGGAACCAATCCTCAGGGCTGTCCAAACCATCCTGGGGTGGTTTTGGAATTATATCTGTTCTGATAGATCCTGTCTGATGCCAGGTTTCCATTCCTTTCATAGAATCATGGAATGGAATGGACTGGAAGGGACTTAAAGGCCTTTTATTCCCAACCCGTGCCATGGGCAGGGGCAACACCTTCCACTATCCCAGGGTGCTCCAAGCCAACCTGGACTGAAGGTCTCCAGCCCGGCCTTGGGCACTTCCAGGGATCCAGGGGAAGCCACAGCTGCTCAGGGCACCTGTGCCAGGGCCTGCCCACTCTCCCAGCCAGGAATTCCTTCCCAATATCCCATCCATCCCTGCCCTCTGGCAGTGGAAGCCATTCCCTACGTCCTGTCCCTCCATCCCTTGTCCCCAGTCCCTCCCCAGCTCTCCTGGAGCCCCTTTGGGCCCTGGAAAGGCTCCACGGTCTCCCTGGAGCCTTCTCCTCTCCAGATCTCCCAGAGCTCCAGTGTCACATTCTGCCTCATTTGGGTGTCTTGAGGTTGATTTTGCCCTGAACCAGATCCCAAATTTTGGGCAATTAGAGCTGCATTGGCTCTGGCTGCCATGAGGAGATTCCTACATGTTGAACCTAAATTTAGGAGACTTCAGAGATGCATGAGACTTTCTTGTCAAATTTTCATCCTTCCCAACAATCCAGGTTTGAGCTCCTCACCTCCCAGAAATGGAGCTGTCCCTTCCCTCCTGTGGCATCCAGGGGATCCCATGGATTTTCTCTCCAGCCCTGTGGCTGCCATGACCCCCACACCTCCCAGAACAAACACGTGTGCTCCACAATCCCCAGGCTGCTCCTTCGGGACATTTAGGGAAGCACCTCTGGCACTTTGGGAACCACTGCTTAAAGGGAGGGGGGTTATCCATAAAGATTTATCCCTTTTTTTTTCCCCCTTGCTGGGCTGTGATGGATTCAGAGCAGTCCCAGTCATCCCAGAGGTTTTGCTGACCACAGAAAATGTCTCATTTTGGTTCCAGAAAGATTGTTATCCCCTGCCCACTCGTGCCTGGGATGAATCCCCTCATTTCCTCTTTCCTGTCTCTCCCAAGGAACACTTGGAGCTCAGGAATCAGATGAGGACACAGGGATGGAGCAGGGACACCCACCAGCACATTCCAGCAGGTAGCACACAGTCAACTCCCAGAGATCTGATGGATCCATAAGAGAAGCCTTTGGCTTTGGGATCTGGATTTTATTTGCTCCCCTGTGGTTTTGGCTGCGAAGAGAAGTGGAATTGGAGATGGAGGTTGGCTTTTAGCATCAGTATGTTTTGTAATTCCCTACCAGATGGCAGAGGGGGACTTCTTAAAATTATTATTCCTTTATTTTCTATTTCTTTTCCACTACAGTGGCTAAAGCGATGGTTTTAAGATTTCTGCTACACTCTGGGAGTCCTTTCTTGCTTTAATTCTTGGCTCTCCGTTTTATCTCGCTCTGTATATTTCTGTACAACCCCATTCCTCGTCAGCCGCATTCCCTTTGCTTCCAGTTCTGTGTTTTGGTGGCATCTGGGACAACCCAAATATTTCAGCTGATACAGAAAAAAAAAAGACTGGACCTTCTGCTGCCCTTACTTTTTGGTTGTAATTAATCCCTTGCTGACCTTCAGCACTGGCTAAGGAGGAAATTTAAATGGAGTTGGTCAAAGGGTCAGAGCTGTGATCTTTGTAATTCCTGCTCTTCGCTGGGTGGACGGGGCTTGGAGCAGCCTGGGGGAGTGGAAGGTGTCCAGGCTCATGGCAGGGGGTGGAACAGGGTGAGCTTTAAGGCCCCGTCCAACCCAAATCAGTCTGAGGTTCCGTTATTATAAAATTCTGATTCCATGATTTATATTTCCTTCTGGGAAGAAGACAAAAATTAGGCACGGATGCACAGGGAGAGGATTTATCCACTGGAACAGGCTCTGTGTTTTCCCTCTGCACTTCTGAACCGAGGCTCAATTCCTTGTTGAGGATCTATGACTCAAATAAGCTACTTGGCTTAAAAAAAACCCCAAGTGAAATTCCAAAGATTCCATCATACAGGGCAGAAATTAATATACAGTAAAACCATATTTTTGGCCTGAAAACCTGTACACCAAATATCCCCAAACTGAGGCTCAAAATCCTGATTGGAAAACCCTAAAGAAAGGTCCTATACCCTCTACAGGTGATTGGATTAATGGATTCTTCCATCCCAGCCTTTCATGCCTTGAGTTATTTTAGCCTGTAATTATTAGGATTGGCTCCATTCATGGTATTCCCTATTATATATAAACAATTTAACTCATAATAATGAAGTCGCAGGTGTTCCTGATGTAGGAAAACCTAAAATCTGGACAGAACCCCTCAATATGAACACAGGAAAATAAGGAAGGAAGAACAACGAGAATTCCCAAGTCCAATGAGGATGACCACAGAACTGGCAGAATGATGGATCACAGGCTCATGGAATACTTTGGCTTGGAAGGGACCTTGAATATTCCCTGGAATGAGGCACCCACCACCTCTCTGGGCAACACGTGCAGTGTTTCACCACCCCCATAATGAAAAAAATTCCCACTTAAAGTTCATTTAAATCCACTTATTTTTAATTTAAAACCATCACTCCTTGTCTCATTGCAACAGATCCTGGTTAAAAATTTGTCCCATTTTTTTTTTGGGCTCCCTTTAAACACTTGAAAGGCAGCAATGAGGTCTCCCTGGAGACTTCTCCAGGCTGAACAATCCCATTTTTCTCAGCCTTTCCTTGTAGGAGATGTGTTCCACGCCTCTGACTTCACTCTGGAACAACTTCCAGGTGCCTGTGATGCCTNGTGCTCGGTGCCGAGCTGGAGAAGGAATTGTTTTGTCTCCCTGCTCCGTGGGGAGAGCTCAGCAGCGCTCAGTGTGGGACCCGGAGCCACCCCTGGAACTTCATGGGGCTGGGAATAGGAAAGACAAAACCTGAGGCACCACCTGCATTCCTGTCTGAAAGGATAAACAGGAAAGAGCAAAGGCTCCCCAACACTCAGGGATGGATGAGGAGCACTGAATTTTTATATTGAAGCAAAGGAATCACCTCCAAAACAACATTCCCTGGACCTGCTTTAATTCAGGCACAGAATAGCGACTGCCTCATTTTCCCACTGTTTTCACCTGTAAATCCTGGGGAATAAATTCTCCTGGAGTGAGAAAAGGGAGGAGAGGCAGCAGTTCTAAGAGAACCTCTGCACCTTGGGACCATATTTGATGGATCTCCAGCTGCCACCACTTGATGCCACCCTGTGGGTCGATGCTGGGACCAGAGACACAGGAAATGAGGGATTTTTGCATCCCTTCCCTGCCCTCCCATGGAGTCCTTCCCAACCTGCAAAGGTGCAGCAGCTCCGTAAGGGACGAATGCTTGGCTTTGTCTCCTGGGAAAATGAGTTTCCCTCGCCCTGACCCCTCCCCGAGACATTGAATATTTAATTTCAGGAACCCTTTGGCCTCTCCTTGTCAGGACTGAGGGAGCTGTGAGAGGGGATTGTTCGGGGCTGCCCAGTGGAACAGGCACACGGAGCTTCCCAGAGATGGAATGATAAAGCTCGGGCAGCGCAGAACCCGAGAATTCTGGTTTGTTTGTGTTATTAGGGCAGGTTCCAATTAACAGGTCCCCCAGTAAATGTCACCCTCCCTCACCTGGCAGGACTTCCTGGGAACAGGCTCAGTGTGAGTCATTTCATTGCCCTGAAACAATGGATAAACAGCACAACTAATCCAGGGAAAGGGCACTAGAGGGGATGGATTAACAGGCCGAGCACCAGACTGAAACCGTGCAGCCTCTCTGGAACCGCAGCACTGAACTGCAGTGCTGTCATTAGCCCCGTTTACCATTCTTTACCTATTTTTCCATCTCTTTTCCTTCTCCCAAGGGTTAAATCCAAGGATTATTAGCACCCTGTGACACCCTGGGCTGCTTTACAATCCCAGCTCCGGATGGGCCTTGAAAAGCACATCTCACAGAAATGGGAATTCACCCTGCTGCCCTTGGCCGTGCCTCTCCTCCCTTCCCGTTGTCGCGGCCGGGCCAGGCTGGCTTCCAGCCCCCGTGGATGTGACCTTTGGAGGTGTCGCTTGCGGAGTGCTTTGGGATCACGAGGGATGAAGGGCTCCGGGGAAACGCAAACCCTTTGTTATTAGCGGCTGCAAAAGGACTGCAGGCAACAGGTGGGAATTGGGGCTGGCTTAGGCAAGACTTCCTGCCGGGCTGCCTTGGTCACCTCTGCCTGGCCTCTGTCACCGCTCCCAAAGCTCGGCCTTACCTCCACAAATACCTCCACGCTTCCCACAAGGTCTATTTTTAGAGGCGTTACCCAAACAGAACGAAAGCCGGAGAATTCCCTGCGGACCAGCTGGTGCAAAGTGGGAAATCCCACTTCTTCGGCCTGGCATTTGGAGATTCCTGATGTCCCACCGATTACCTGGAAGGCATCTGTGCAATATAAGTCAAGCCCACACTCTTGAGTGTTTAAAACCACTTTTTTAAAAAAACCACAAAAAACCCCACAAAGATCTAACTGAAACAGAGTGAGGGTTTTAAGCAAAAAACTTGGGTGGGTCTCCCACTATGAATTCCATTACAGAAATCACATCAGGATATCTGGAATATCTAAATATGCTGGGATGACTCACATCAGAATATTCCGAGTTGGATGGAATCCAGAAGGATCATTGAGTCCAAATTTAGTGAATGGCCCAGACAGGGATCAATCCCACAGTCTTGGCATTATCAGTTCTCTTATCTTGTTACAAATATCCTGTGTGATCTCAAGCAACGTTCCCCCTTTTTGCCTGTAAATGACATTTTCCTTTCTTTTCTTCCATCAGGACAAGAGTTAAACTCTCACTCTGCCTGCAGTGTGATGCTATTATTAATTGCTTCATTAATAAAAGGTAATAATACCTACGAATAACTCTGGGAAAGTTGTGATTCCTGGCCGTTTGGGTTTTTTTGGGTTTTTTTTTCCCTTCAGGAGTTGGAAAGCTCTGTTGGGATTGCATCGCTCCCTCCTGCCCTCAGCTGCCGGTAATTACAGCGTGATACCATCGGTGTCAAATGACAGGCACCGGGAAACAATTCCAGGAACAACCTTGGGATTGCTGAGAGCAGCGGCTATTCTTTCCCAGGGATCGCCCCATGGGAGCCAAGAGATGAGGGAGAAAAGAAAAAAAAAAAGAAAAAAAAGATTTTTTGCAGGTTGAGCCAAGTAGGAGCTGGAATTTTTTGATGGATGGGGGTATTTTCCTGATGGAAACTCACCGTGTGCCAGAAAAATGGGAAAAGCGGTGGTCCTGGATGCCAAAATTTGTCTTTTCGAGGAGCTACAAGAGGTTTTCCGCTTATCCCAGAATCCTGACTTTGATTTCTGAGGGATTTACTCCCATCCTTGCCCAGGCTCTCTCCTGTTTCTCCCCCACCCAGCACACACCTGAGTTTCCCTATTTTAGTTCTTGTTTGATGCAGACACATCCAAAAAATATTTAAAAAGAGGATATTCCTGAGCAGAATTCCAGCTGATGGAAACAGCTCTGGACAGGGCATAAATTAGGGATTACTGAGGGTTCCCACACCCTCTGGAATGAAGATGGATGAATATCAGGAAGATGGTTCAGGTGTTATCAGACGGACACCAGCACTCAAATCCCTTTTTTCCATGGCTCAACCCAATTCAAAACATGGGATTGGTCAAAATCAGTGTCCTGGTAAAACAAGGATGGGATAATCCTTTTAACCAGATAAATGTTCCTTCTCCCACCATCACTTTCAGAATAAAGTTTGATGTTTCTTTTCCTAAAAGCTTTGCTGTGATTCCTTCACAGCATTCCCAGCTTTGCCAAAGCAACACCACAGAAAGCTGCACCTAACTCCCAAAATTTCCCTTCATTGTGGGTCTAAGAAAAGCCTAATTATGAAAGTATTCCCTTCCTGACCTTCGTTTACAGCCTGGTGTCATAAAAATAAACATTTGATTGAGAGAGAAAATTAATGACGAAATTGATGACTAAATTAAACATTAGATCAAGTCACTGATAGAGAGGGAAATGGGGGTCAGTGAAGAGACAGAAAATAAACAGAAGAAATGACAAAAAATCATCACTTTGGGCAGAGGATTAAGGATCAAAAAATACAGGGAAGAACTGGGGATTTACAAGGAAAGGAGCTTCTTGAGCTCAGTTTTTCATCAGTAAAACTCAAGTTTAATGTTGTTCAAAAATATCATTAATGATGACAACAAGAACTAGAGAATAGTGCAGGCCATGATGACAAAATGTGTTGAACTCTAACTATATTCATAAAATGATATTTAATATTCATTAAATAGTATCACTGGATAAATAATTTCACTGGATTCACAGCTGTTCTAGAACAGGACCCAAATCCTGCTGAAATCAGTGGGAAGACTCCTAAGATTTACAGATGACTGTGAAAAAAGGCTTGTGTTTATTTAATTAATAAATCCAGGAGTAATTAACCAGGTCTATAAATGTAAATTTTAAATGTAGGTCCTTCAGTGCTGAGGCCCTGCTTTAGAGGTGATAAAGAGCCACTTTTTTCCAGTGGTTTATGGAATTTCAGATAAGAAGCTACTGGGACTTGACCTCTATTTGGAAGATTATTAATTGCTAGTGCTACTGAACTCTCCTTTCGGGTGAAATCCTTTCTGGAATGAGATGTCTGGGAATGGAAAACTTCAGGGAATGGCTCACAAATGCAACAGGCAAAGGTCTTCTTCTGCCTGCAGCTTATCCAGCTGAGATCTCACTCCCAAAGAGAGAAAATGTGCTATGGTCACCATCCGAAGGAAAAATAAACTCTGTACATTCCATAAATATAAAAAAAAAAATCCAAACAAAAAACCAGGCAAGGATGCAACCAAAAGTTCCAGATGTCCGTGATAGGCTGAAATTTACGGATGTGATTCTTAAGATCAAGGGTTGATCTGGACTCAGAGCTGGCTTTAGGTTGTGTTTGTTTCCCTGGAACTGGGACAGCTCCGTGAGTAATCGCTGAAGGTCGGCACAGGTTGGGTTCTTCAGAGGCTCCAGTCTAAAAACATCTCCAGGAAAAGATGGACAACGGCAGCACTGGATGTGGGAAGAGCTGTGCGTGTTCCCCGTCAGGATCGTTTGCGCATTCCTGTACAAATTTGGGTGATTTTTCCACGTAAATGGAAAATTCCATCTCCCCTTTAGGGCATCATCCTCTTTTGGTGTGGAACCATTCTGAAACGATGGGAATCTCCTGGGATAAATCAACAATTCCAGGTAACAAAGCAAAGGTTGGATTTCTCAGGGATGTAGGGATGGTTCTGTTTTATCCAGGTTTATTTGGGCTGGTGGCTGGACTTGATGATCCCAAAACCTTAACAGTTCTGGCCCATGATTTTGGATGCTGTTTTCAGACAGAAAAAAACAGGAGATCCGATGATTTCTGAAGGTTTCAACCGAATTAATTTGGGCTGGCGTGACCTTGGGCAGGGGGCAAACCCAGGAACGGATCCCAGATAAAAACTGGGATTTATGCTGGAATTTGGTCCAGCCATTCAACTGGTTTTCCAGAAGTGCCACATGCTGTAGGCAGAGATTTAGAATGAGATTTCCTTGGAATTAAGGCTCTGTGGGGCCAATTTCCATGGAAATGGCCAAAAAACCCAACCCTGGTTTAGCAATTCATCCACAGATCTCACCTTGCTCCTTCAGCTCCAAAGGGATTGAAACAAATTCCCTGAGTTTTCCCAGACCTCATAATGACAAACTAAACCATTCCACCGGGATAAACGGCATCTCCAGGAAACAGGTAGATTCACCCAGGTCTGTGATCCATTTTTTTAAGTGTTGAAGTCCCAGTGAATCCCAATTTGGAAGGGAAGAGGCTGATTCCTACACATTCACAACTTTTTTCCTTCTTTTTCAGACTCCAGGGACAGGGATTTGATCCAGCCATGTCCCGGCTCTGAAGCACTGACTCAGAGATTCATCCTCACTTCAGGGAGTGTTGATTTTGCAGGATCTCAGTGGTGACACTTTGTAGGAGTGACAAAATTTTACATGAGGGCTCAGTTTTTCCTTCTGCCTGTTCCCACTTTTATCTGACTGGAAAAAAGCAAAAATCTCACAGGGATTTTCTTTATTTCTCACAGTTACTTGGTTCTCCTGTGGTTCTGACACCGGATTTTTAACCAATTTGTTTCTTACTCCTTGAAGTTTTATTTTAGGGGAAAAAAAGGATCATAATTTTGATTTTTTTCCCACTTTAATGCTGAAAATCATCTGGATGTTTATCCTCCCTTCCCAATCTTAATTTGGGAAGCAGTTAAAAAAGTATAAATGAAACAGCAACAATTCCGTTTTGGGCTCTGCCAACTTCGCTGGCAGCTGGGCTGGTTTTGTGATCCATCCTTTTTTATTCCTACAGCTGAAGTCATACAGCGTTTTCATGGAGTTATCCTTATTTTAGGGCCACCATGGATGCAATCTGTTTATTCCAAGGAGCAGAAATCACCCAAAATGGGATTATTTGGGTGTACAGCAAATCCATGCGCTGGGAGGGCTGTCAGAGACTCCCTTGTGTGATGGGATCCCAGTTCGCTCACATGGGAAGGGATTCTGGGAGCGATAGAGAGGCTGCCCCGGAGCAGGGAGCAGCCGGAGCAGAAGGATGGAGCAGGGATTTATGGAAAGGCCTCATGGACACACCCTAGGCAGCGCCTGCAGCCAGGCTGAGCCCCAGAATGGGCCCAGAGTGGACGCCCAGCCCCGAGGTCCCACATTTTAGAAGTTCTGGTAAAAAAAAAAAAAAAAAAAATCAAGCTCAAAAAGTTCTATTTTTTAACCTCCTTAGAAAATTTTGATTCTATTTTAAACACTTCCAGTTCCATTTGATTGAATTTCAGAAATTTAAAGTGGATAAAAAATATATTCATATATCAAGATATATCATTGAAATTAGAGTTAATTATTGTCCAAATGGACACAAACCCCCAAATTTTATCCAAATTTTAGGGGGGAAAAGTGACCTTTCCCCTCTATTTTTTTTTTAATATTTGACATTTTTTATTTATCATTTATCTGTGTAAATTTTGTGTAATATTTGTGTAATATTTGAGCCTGAGCCTCAGGTAGGGAGTGCAGGGCGGGAAGCTCATTGCTAAGAGAATTCCCTGCTGGATTCACCTGTGGCAGGGTCATTCCTGCGCCATTTTTCCATGTAAACCCCAGGGTTTAGCACATGGACTTTGGTTCTTTATCACTGTTACAGGATCTTCATTTCAAACTCAATGTGGTCTCCTCAGCTCCATTTGAAACGCTTGAAACTCAACAGCAGCTGTAAATTTTTTCCAAGGAAATCCAAGCCCAGTCCCCCAATTGATTCCAGCCTCTCACAGCTGCAGCGCTTTGTTTTTCCTTTCTCCCAGCAGAGAAGCAAGTTAAATTGGGAAAATTAATTGGGAAAATTAAACGGAAAAATTGTTTTTCCGTTTCCTTCTTCCTCCATGATCTTCCCCCCACAGGCTGGATCATCCCTGAGGGAGAGAGAAGGACAGGAGGCACCATTCCATGAGGAGTCCCGGGAGATGCTGCAATTCCAGGACATCTTCCTGAGGTTCACCTCCTTCCTTGCTTCCTCTTATTTTGGGGAATATGGGACTTTTGAGCAACCTGACACTCGTTAGTTCTGTATTTCTCAGCTCTCTTACATTGACTTGTGAACAGCTGGGTAATTCCAAGGTTAATTCTGGACTTCTGTTCCGCTGCTTCCTAAAAACCTCCATTTCAGAAAGGATCAAATCCTAGCAAAAAGAAAAAAAAAAAAAAATTAAAGGAACACGTTTTTCAACACTTATAAATGGTTTTATTAAGTGTCTCTTCATCCTTACCTTGTAAGGGGATTGTTCCCACCTGCTTTCCTTTTATCCTCGATTTTCCCATATTTCCCCAGCAGTCAGCTCTGTGGAACACACCGAAGGTGAGGGAGCAGGTGCATCCCGGCAATCCATGGCATTCCATGCCCGTGGAGTGTGAGGATGCCAAGATGCTTTGGGATCATTAATTAATTGCAGTTCCCATTACTCTGGGTGAGCACTGGGATTTCCCTTGTTGGAGAATCCCAGGGAAGGGGTGGAATGATTCCCTCAAGGCAACCCCGCCCCGGAATTGCTGCCAAAACAGGGAGCTGGATCAGGATAAGCCAAGTGCCAGAATCCAAAGGGGTTTTTTTCCATGGCAAGACAACTCCTGGGTATTTATCAGTGTGGGAGCTCAGTTCCAGAGGTCACTTGGGTCGGGAATGGTGTCTTTGACACCAGCGGAGCTGCTCTGGGATTCCTTCATGGAGAATCCATATTTACTTTCCTAGGAATGTTCTGAAGGCAGCTGCAATCCCAGCAGGAGCGGAGGAAGGAAAACCTCTTGGCATGGGACAAACTCCAAGAAGTCTCTTGCAAAGCAGCAGTGTTGGCTGTGCTATCTCCTGCCTGTGCCTCCAACACTCCAGAAATATCCTAAAAGATAAATCCCATATATCCCACAATTCACTTCTCTATTGGGAATCCACCAGGCAGAGGATTGGGGTGTGGAGAAATTTAAATTAAATTTTGCAGGAAACTTCAATCTTACAGCAATGATATCCGCATGTAGAAAGTAAAAGAGAATTTTGGGGATACCGAAGAGGAGTTACATGTCCGGTTAAGGAATGCATGGCTTTGTTAAGGGAATATTTACGGAAATATTCCTGGTGTTTTATCCTGAGATGGTGGGGACTGACCTCAACTTATAATTCCTACCCCAACCCCCTTAAAATATATGGATATCACTGCCACTCCCAGAGTCATATCCAGATGCGATGGCAGCCATCCCTCTTTTTTCAGGCACAATCCCACTCCTAATCTTTTCCTTCCACTCCTTATCATGTCACCATTTGTTTATCCCATCTTTTGTCAGTGGGAGAACAGAATTTGGAGTTTTTTCCTTTTTTTTTCCCCTCCACCAAGGCCGCCTCCAGGAACAGATCTGGTAACATCTGGAATTTACCTCCCTCTTCCCTTTCTAGATTCCCAACCCTGTCCCCGATGCCAGGCAGAAAAGGTTTTCATGGATAACTTGCCCAACTGGACACGTGCAATGTGTTTTTCAGGAAGTCCCTTGCCTCCTGCCAGCTCTGAGTCATTGGCAAGGAGCAATCCTGTCCCCATGCCAGGAAGAAATTCCGGAGCCCTGGAAGGGGAGAGGCTTTAAGTTCACTGAACCCAGTGACCGACTCTGGGAAAATCATCGGGGGAGCAAAACGGGAAAGGAGGATCCATCAATCCCCACAGGAGGTGTGGCACTGCCAGCCAGGAATTTTAGTGGATTTAAGATATTCCCAAGCATGATTATCAATGCAAGAGTTCATAACTTATGGATGAGTCTGAGCTGTCTCTAGACAGCAAATCTTTCCTCACCTTTCCCAATCCTTAGGATAGAGATTTATCGGATCATTACTCATGGATTTCAAAGAACAATTCCACCCTTTTGCTGACAGATTTGTCCTGAAAATAATTACCAACGTTTCTCCCTTCTAGGAAGAGGAAAACATTTTCAATCTGTATGGAAAAATACCCATATCCTTTATTTTTTGTATCTTCTGAGCCCATTCCCTGGAATAATTTCTCCCATCGTTATTCAATTCCGGCTCTGTTGATTCCATTGGTACGGTACAGAAAAAAATAAATAAAAAATTGTGGCTGATCCTTGTAAATTCCTGTTTTTATTCAGTTAATTTATGAGTCTCCAGGGAGGAAACTGATCCTGTGTCTCCACATGGATACCAGAGCCCTTCCTGCTCCTTCACACTTCAGTCCTTGGATTTTAGGCTCCTTTTCCTACATTTCAAAGTGCCCAGTGCAAGAAAAGGAACCATCCCCAAGATTTCAGAATATCCTCACAGCACTTTGGGATACTTGGGGATGGTTTACAGGGAGAAAACTCAGCAGAAGGAATTTTCTTTAGAAACTGAACATGGAGAAGCGGGACTGATTGAAAGACGCCCTGGAAGGTTCTGTGCCAAATAAAAAACATCTGGCAGAAAAAAAAGGAATTTTTGTGCCTGAGTCAGTCAGTGGCAAAGATTTGGCATCAAGTGGGGCGTGATCAAGCCAACAGACATAAACAGCTCCCAATCCTGCCCCGGAGAGGTCATGGATACCACTCTGGGATTATTAATTCCTGTGGAATCGCCAGTGTTTGCTCCAAAGGAGTGCAAAATCCTTCCAACAGCCAGACTTCCACTGCTCCCTTGGGTGGAGATGTGAGGGCAAAGTGAGACTGGGAGAGCTTAGGTTTCCCCTGGATCATTCCCTTGGAGGTTTGTTTTCCCTGTTTCCCATTTTCTATCCATGGTACCTCTCTGCCCCCTTTGCCATGAAGACACGTCATTTTCCCTCTCAAAACTCCTCTGGACTACACTTGGGACAGCTGGAGTTAAGGATTGTTCAGGCTAGAGAAGAAAAGGCTCCAGAGAGACCTAATTGTGATTTTCACCGAAGCTGGTGAGGCCCTGGCACAGATTTCCAGAGAAAATGTGGATTCCCCATCCCTGGAAGTGTCCAAGGCCAGGCTGGACGGGGCTTGAAGTAACTTGGGATAGTGGAAGGTGGAATTTCCTTACCCAAAAATACCTGAGCTGGCTCAGTTGGGAAAAGCTTCTGGAGGACAGGGAGCAACCAGAGGGAGAGAGGCCTCTGGCCAGGAGCCCAGGGAATGAGGAGAGACTGGGACATTTCCTGAGGGCAGCTGGAGGTTTGCCTCTGGCAGGGAGCAAAGCCACAATGAAGCCTCAGAAGTGACAGAAAAAAGGGACTTTCTTTGGGATTCAGAGGGAATGGAGTTCATGCAGGAAGTGACAGGAGATGGTGGGAAAGCCAGACAGTGGCAAAAGGACCTCCCAGAAATCCCTGAAAGGCCCAGTGGGGAGGACTCGTTGGCAAATCTTTTCATTTGATGTCCCCCGCTGCTCTGAATTTCACTTTTCAATGAGTTAATTGATGACACGGGTTGGGAACGGCACCACTGGGATTGGATCCCTTGTCTTTTGACATGTTCCAGTCACAACAGGCGTGGCCTGATCCGTCTCCAGGCTTGGACCTACCTGGGGGGCCAGCCCAGCCCTTCCAAGCCAAGGCACAAGGCCAGGGAATGGGAAATCTGCCCTCTGCCACCCCCTCCTCCCCTTCCCTCGCCTTTGCAAAAGGACTTGAAGCCACTTTTCCTTCAGCCTGTGGGAATGGGACGATAGGAAACATTCCAGCCTTCGAGGTCATCACACAGGAGCTGCGCAGTTGGAACAAGACAGGGAGAGAAGGAGGAATTGGACAAGATTTTCCATCGGTGCTCGCTGCTGCTGCTTCCTATTTATTCCAGATTTATTGGTGTGGTTTTTATCGGTTTGATGTTTTTTTGGGGGGAAATGGGAGAGCTGAAGTCAGCCCTTAGCCAGTCACTTGGATCCCAATCCAAAGCATTCCATTTGCGCCTTGCACAGGAAAAGCAGCTGTGCCTCTCAGTCTGGGCAGCAGATAAAGTCCTGGAGAGACAGACTTTTCCTCTGATAGTTCTGGAGGGTTTTCTGTTTCTCCATGATTCCTTGATGCTTCTGGAGAGGAATGGATCCCAAGAATCCAGTCAAGAGATGGATAAAATTATTCCATCCCAACTGGATAAATTCCTCACCTATCAGCATTGAGGCAGAAACTCTTTTCATGGATCAATCCCAAAAAACGTTCAACCCACATCTTTCCCAAAGTTCCTTTTCCTGCTGGTTCACCTTCTCCACACAGTCACAAATATCAGGCCAGGTCTCTCTTCTCCGTATCCACTAAAGAATTCCATAAAATATCCTATTGACTCTGGATTTCTGGGTGAGGAAAGGACCACCAACAATTTCCAGAGGAAAGGTCTATTCTGCAGCAGCACTTCAGCTCTTCAGTGCTTGGGAAAATCCAACAGAAAGCATTTTTATGGGAATAATAAACTCCAAATTTGGTGCAGGGAGGAAGCGGGAAAAGAAATTTGTCGCAAGTGCTCCTCTGGTGCTGCTACAAAGCAGGGAAGGAGAGGAATATTGGAGGTGGGAGCTCCAAAAGTGGCTGCTCAGGAATAACCTTCCAGGAGTTCTTGGGAATCTGGGAAATTCAGTGAAACCCACATCATTCTTTCCAGGGAAAACTCTGTCCTCTCCAAAATACCTTTCTTCATCTTTAATCAGGGAATGAAAGCAAATGTTTGGGGGAAAAATGTAAGGCAAAAGGTTCAAGAAGGAATTTTTGTCATCTTCCAATGTCTTGTTTATTCCATCTGTTTAATTTTTCCTATTAATTTTGTTTTCATTTTGTATAATTAAGGACAGCTGCTTTTAGTACTAATACAAACATTCTTTTTCCTTCTTTAAACACTATTTTTCCCTGTTCATCTCATCCTGAAATAATTTCACAGTCCCTTTTATTTTCTATTTAATTTCCCTGAAAAACCTAAATAAAAATCTGAATACCATTGTTCAGCTTGGGATAGGAGTGTGGGATAAGGAAGAGTGGCTGGTGATGGGATGGGATTGAGGAATTTATTCATGCAGTGAAACCACCATTACAAAATAAAAGGATACAAAGGTGCAGGAGAGGAAATCTCAATCCTGTGGAAGAGATTATGGGAATTATGGGAATTCTCCTGGAACATGGATTAGTTCAGACAATGTTTGGTGCTAAAGCAGCCACATTCCCTGTCCCGGACTAGAACCATTCCAGGGAACAGTGATTGGGACTCACTGCAAAACCTGGAAAATGACCCTGAAATTATTGAGGATATTGTCTGTGCAGTAGTGTTTGGACCATACAGGAATATGATTGGAATTCCCCACGGATCCAAAGGTTTCAGTGTGTAATGGGTTCATTTTTAAAGCCATTTCTTGCTGAGGATTCGTTCCATGTCTTCCCCAGCGAGCTCCTATCCTCTCCTCATCTCTATGGATAGTTTCCCAACATAAAGAGCATTCCCAGCTCACGCTATTCTTGTTTTCTTTTCATTTTAATCTTATTAAATGATTTTTAAAGTTTTTAACCTATTTATAAAGCAAGGTCTCTGCAAATCCAAAGTCAGCAAGAAAAACACAAAGCTCTGGCAAAATCCCAATGGAATTTTGAGGCGAGGACCCAACCACTCCAGCCATAAAACACTCCAGAGCTTGGGAGCTGAATCCTTCAAATGAACTCATTTTCCTGAGCAGTAGAAGGGAAACGAAAGGAGCAAACAGGAAAAAGTTCCACTTGGATCTGCTTCCCGTGGCTTTTATCCCAACTTCTCCTGGTTCAAGGCAGGGAACAACCTGTCCCTGTGTGGCCGTTTCTGTTCGAAACCGGGCGGAAACGCCAATTCCTGCAGTGCTTAGGGTTTGCCCAATTTGAGATTTCCCGGGGTTTCTTGTCTTAAAAACGAGAGCAAAAAGCATCACAAACCCCTTTCATTGGTTTAATCACGTGTCAATAGTCAAAAATTGGCCACTGATTGGTTCTCTGGCAGGTCCACGGGGAGCTGACGGGGCCCCAGTCGGGGAACCACTCCCTACCAAAAAACGAATCAAGGCCAAACCAGGACATTCCGCCCCTCGCCTCTGCGGAGACACATCCAAAAATTATTATCCAAGTTACACTCCACGAACAACTTCTACTTAAAGCAGTAATGCTACTAAATTAAACAGAAGAATAATTTCTTACACTAACCTCCACCTCTAGACATTTCACCATAGTCACAATATCAATTTTTTCACTCTCATTCTACTTTAACCTTACGACCTAGCACGTGCTTTGCCCTTTATTTCTCCTAATTAATCTTTACCCTCCAGCTTTCATCAATTGGCTGCATTCTCCACCAAAAGATGTTGCGGTTTCTGTTCGAAGCCGGGCGGAAACGCCAATTCCGTGCGGTGCTTTGGGTTTGCCAATTTTGAGATTTCCTGGGGTTTTTCGTCTTAAAACGTGTGTTCACAGGAGCATCACAAACCCCTTTCATTGGTTTAATCACGTGTCAATAGTCAAAAATTGGGCCCTGATTGGTTCTCTGGCAGGTCCACGGGGCCCCAATCAGGGAACCACTCCCCACCAAAAAACGAATGAAGGCCAAACCAGGACACCCTGGATTTGGGTGGACCAGGAATCTCCTCTGCAGCATCCAGGTCTTGTTCTTCCTCTCCATCCCCCGGTGCAGCCCAGGGAATGACACTGGAGAATTCCGGGATTGAATTGCACCAGCCCCAGGCACCATCAGCACTTTGGGATTCCCACAGAACAGGCTGTACACAGAGTTAGTTAAGTGTCTCCAAAGCATTACGTTTTCCCAAATATAATCTTTGGGGAAGGGCTGGACTTCCCAAACCACAGCTGGGGCAATTATCCAGATTTTAATTTCAGTGTTTATAGAGTTCATGCAGATTCAGAACTGTCCTCTGCTAAAAAAAAAAAAAAAAAAGAAAAAAAAAGCCTTCAGGAGAATTCCTATTAAAATATGTGTTTAAAATATAGGATTTACATTTCTTGGAGGCTGAAGTTTCGCTGTATTTGGTGTTTCCAAAGTTTACAAGGAGAAAAACTGAAATTCCAGTGAAGCGAATGTTTTCCTTCAACTCAGCACCTCTCTCTAAAGTGGGATTTTTATTATAATTTAGAGAAAGTTTGAAATAAACCATTTAAAAAAAATAAATAAAACTGAACATAATTTCAGGTTTTCCTGTAGGGGAAGTTTATTTTCTTCTCCAGACCACATTTATTTTCCTCTTCGGAAAACAACTTTTCTTGTTACAAGTATTTGATTTAATTTGAGTTTGCTTTTTCTACCCATGTCCCAAATAAATATTGGAGCTGCAATCAGAGGGGCTGGTTTGGGACTTAAAATCTCCATTTCCGTACAGGACAGAACATTTTAAAGGAGCTCTGGTAGGAAAACAGCGAGAATTTCGTGTAGCACTTGTCATACTCACAGGTAACACTGAGGGCTTTTCCTCCACCTGCAATCCCTGGATTAAGTCACACAGTTTGGAATATCTCATCTGACTTCCAGCTGCTGTTCCAGGAGGGATCAATTTCCCACAGAAAATTGTTTCCCCCTAATATCTCCTTCAAATCTACTTAATATCCTTAAAACTTCTTTGAAGTGGACGGAGAGGGGCTGGTTCTCCCGCGGGTTGTGCTCTCCTGAGGATTTCCCAAATCAACTCAAAGCAGGGACAGACTGAAGAGATTTTACCTCTCCAAGGAGTGTCTCAACCGTGGTGTTGGAGAAGAGCTTATTTGAGATCTGTATCGAACCCTCTCTTTTCCACTGAATAATTATCCCTGAAATATGAAGAAATAAAAGAGGAAGAGGGATAGAAATAATGGGAATGATGGGGTGGTTTGTTTTTTGTCCTTGCCCTGCAAGGACATGCCTGACTGGCAGTTACTTATTTCAGCACAGCCTCAGGTAATTTAATGCCAAGGGACACAGGAATTTGGATTTGGAATGAGGGACTGTGGGACCAAGGATCCACCTGAACATCCCATGCGTTCTTAGAATTAAGGCTATGCTGACAAATGAGGTTTCGGTGAAGTGGAGGATCAATGCAGTGCCTGGAACTCGCCTTTCACCACGTTTAGAGGTTCGGGATATCCGATCCAGAGCCTGAAGAAATTTGTTGATACGTTCATCCATGAAGGAATAGCTAAATTAAGGAAATGTCCTCCTTGATTCCCTGTATCCTGCACGAAGAAAATTCACGTTTCAGGCATTTTTCTCACTAGAGTTCCCATAAATTGTTTCACAAATATCCCTATGCTGGAAAGACTTTTACCAGAACTTTTTTTTTTTCCTCTCCAAAACCCAGTTTTCTCCTCTTTTTTCTCAGCATATTTTAGGCAGGTTTGTGACACCGCTGGCAAATTTCCAAGAGTTTAATTTGGAACATGATACCTTTCACTTAAAAAAAAAAAAATTAAAAAAAAAAAAACAAAGAGAGGAATAAAAGAAAATCCAGCTGAAAGATCAGAAAAATTTACTCTAGAGCTGCCCAAGGGAGAGAAGAACAACTCCAGTGAACAACTCCTGATGGTTGGCTGGGAAAAGCAGCTTCATTCCCTCTTTATCACCTTTTAATTTTGGGATAAAATGGCACAGTTGGAGAGGAGAAGCCACTGAGCATCTGAGGGACATCAGCGATGAAAGCCACCCCAGGATTCAGGGACAATGCCACTCTGCTCCCTGTGGGAAGGGGAATGAATGAAGGAGAAGAGACACCACCCAAAAAAAGAGTAAAGGGACTTCAAACCATGGAGGACTCTTTCCTTGGAATCTGTGGACCCTTGGCAGTGACTCCCATCCTCTGAAGAGTTTCCAGTCACCAGCAAAACACTGGAATCTGCTGGATGCCAAAAAATGGATACAGAAAGTTTGCGCAATTTGATCTCGTTTCTATGATAATTTGAAAAAACGTTTTCCCTCAATTTCTTGTCTGCCTATAGGAAAAACTTTTAGGATCGTTTTTTTCTCGGTGGTTTTCCTAGCCAGCAGGTCCAGGAGGGAATTCTGCCCCTGTGCCC